>MU183155.1:579-55436 GCA_016904865.1 Pissodes strobi
CCCCCCCCCCCCCCCCATGAAGAACGCCTAGCTACAGCCCTGTCATTAAGACTTAACAGATTCTCATGCTAAAGGCAGTCGAAATACACATTTTTGGTAGTATGTATTTTTTTCGTATCACTCGTAGTGTTGGAGATTCGACCGTTTCCGATTTAAAAGGTCGATTTCTCGAAAACTCGAGAACATTGTTTTTTTTTTCGTAAAGAACCATTTTTGTCAGCCTTGAGGTCCTCTCGAAAAAAACCGATAGGTTCTAGGTAGGTTCCGATTTCTATGGGACAAAATGAAGGTTAGGTCGATATTAAAATACGATTTTTTCCGTTTACCGAAATTCTTCCTTTTTCTACCGGAACCTACCCGTTAAAAAACGTGTTTCGCGATTTCCCCCACTTCTCGATAAAACCTCGGGAAGCGGGGGGTGTGGGGGGTACCCACTAACCGGCCAACCCCGACTCCGCTGCGGAGTTTGGTTGCGGCAAAATTTCGCTCCGAGCTCCCGTTTAGCCAGAAATCGCGAAAAACCACGCAATTTCCATATAGCCCCCCAAAACCCTCCTTTAAAATGGAGCCCCGGCATCCCCGATTTAATTCCAGGTACGCATGGTACATCTATCATGAAAATATAGACCCTGCAGGTCATCTCCTTATACCGGAACCTACCGGTTAAAAAACCGCGCGGGCACCTATTCGTCGAATAGGTCATTATTGACTCCTTAATTGGTCTGTTGTAAGGGGCGGCCAAATCCTGCTCGCCTCGGGCGGCCTAAAGCCTGGAGACGGGGCTGCAGTTATCAATAGAATCCAGCCGATAACAGATATGGTGGCTGATGATTGTCAGTACCATGATAAATGCTTAAAAAATCTGTACATTAGTGGGCCCAAGGTTGATGAAAAAAAAAGGTTAGCCCTTATGCCGAAGATATTGAGAGGGCGATGAATGATATATTCACTTTTATGGAAAGCAATGACGAGGAATGTCAGTTTTCATTAGACCAGCTAATGACCCAGATAGAGGGCAACTATATTCCTCAAAGAAAAACAGTAACACAACATTTATTGGAGAGATATGGGGAAGATGTTATCATATCAAAGGTCAAACAAAATACAATTGTATGTTTTAAAGATACTGGCCATAAGATTTTGACAGATGTGTGGTACATTGAAAAACGTTCATCAGAACGAGAAGAACGTCTTCGAATAGTTGAGACAGCGGCTGATGTAATTCTTCACGAGATACGATTAGTACCGTATACAATGGGTGACTATCCTCCTCTAGATTCTTTCTTACACAAAAATTAAAGCCTTGTCCCGGAAATTCTCAAAGTTTTCTTAGAAAACTTATATTCAAGAAAAAGCGAGGGAACACTGACATGTGGAAAACAAAAAGTTGTTACAATTTCACATAGTGTTATTAGCGCTGTCAGACCAAATTCTTTCCTTTCCCCCTTACACATTGGGCTATTTGCTTTTTTTTTATAAGAAGTATGCGGGCCACGAAAATTAATTGATGTTACTACAAATAAACCCAACAGGTTTCCATCAATTTATTCATGACAACGCAGATTTTAACACTCGTACACTGGATGGATATTACGTTCCATGCAATACATTTGATTACCCATAGAGATGCTGTTGTTCCAGATCAAAGAATTGTCCGAGTAAAGAAAACAATACCAGCTCAAAACTAAAACATTTTGAGAAAGCAAGTTCTATTGGCTTGAAGAATATCAACATTGAGGATCTCAAACAGCTATTTATTTCACCTGATACCGTCACACCCTCTTTGGCAGATCTGATTTGGCTTTATGGCAAGTGGAAAGATGTAGGTACCCGGGATTCCAGGATGGAGTGGTTTCATGGAGCAAATCACAAGTGGTCTCCCCTTTGACAAGACTTATGTTTCATGTCTGCCATTTATAAATGCTCCACCATCTGATTACAATACAGTACATACAGCATTACTCACTTTGATAGAACATAGCAAATCGATGAATCAACAAGCAACTGTTAACACTTTCGACCAGCCTCTATATAATACATAAAAATTCAAAGTTCGTTTAAAAGAAAATAAGAATCAGCTAATTGTTACCTTAATTAAGTAGGAAAAGTTAATCTTTGTTCGAAAACAAAGCCAAACAAAATAATAACTAGAGCTCGAAAGTTAATTACACGCAATGATCGCTAAATACATATAGAAAAAAATAGAAATCTCTGACTTGATTGATGTGTAGCTCCTCAGGCAGCTTCCAGAAAAGAACTGCTCACGGTAGAAGAAGGCCCAATAGGAGAAGTAGACCCAACGGTAGGACCCTGTGAAACAACACATATTCAAGGTTCCACACGTAACTCTTAATTGACGAGCATTATAACTCGGTAATCAAAATCAACCATCAAGGAAAGAGAGAAATCAGAATTTGAAAAAAAAACAATGTGTAGGGGTAGCCAGTTGCCTATCGCTAGATAGCTTTACAGTTGGGCAAGTGGGCCTCTGTAAGAGATTAAAAAGGGAATTAAAAATCCGCCCACGTGCGTCACAAGGTTGAAATAATGGCGTTCACAGAAAGACAAAAAAAATACACAAAAAACTCAACTCACCTTGCTAAAGCAGCATTCGAATCCCACAAAGGACAGTTACAGACACCAACACTTAAGAAAAGAGAAGGCACAACTAAAGACTGAAACTGTTAAAAATGACCCGGTTGGAAAAATCCCATCAATAGGTAAAATCAAAATTTGATTCCGACCGGTGTCCAAAATGACTGCTTGACTCACAAGATCGACGTAAAGAGTGACGCTAAGAGATCGGAAACTAGAAAAGCAGCAGGCCACGCGAGAATTCCCCATCTCGAATAACTCGCTCCACCAATGAATGCACGGCATGACAAATCACATATACCTCTCAATAATTCATCCTAAGGGATTTAGACGATGGAAACCTGCGATTTCGATGTATAGGCAGCCACAAAAAAAAACAACAGAGTAGCCAAAGGGCGTTGTCATTAAGCCACTCCAATTAATAGAATTTCCCAATTATTCAGAGACAATTAAATAACTGCGGGCGTCGCTCAACCCATCAACCAATCCAAAACAGTACGCGCTATGAAAGCCGTAAACATTAAAAGGCCACCGACTTTATTTTCACGCGCCAAATTCAATTGGTTCGAAATCGAATTGTTTAGCAACCTGAACTTTATTTTAATTTCTCGATTTAGACTCTAGAGATCGTCGAAGCGAAGCCCGCCAGAATAACTACGAGGGTTTTTTGCTATTAACCACGAATGCGCTCGAAGCCATATGAATGGTGACGAGTTCTAGGGTTATTTACGCATCGATATACGCTAGTCAAAACGGCCTGTGACAACAGTGCTGTAGTCGTCTTCGATGGTTACCCTCAAGATGGAATGCTGAGCGAGCAAGAAGATCGCGCAAACAGATGTCAGTAGATGTCATGTTCGACGCAACAATGATTCCGACAGTGCCTCAAGGTAAATTCCTAGGCAATATGAAAAACAAAACCCGTCTCATCTCAATGTTGAAGGGCAACTTTGCATCAGCTGGCATTCACACCAGGCGCGGCTTCTCAGTAAGGTCATTTGGTCAATGACCCACCTAATTTTAATTTAATTGTATTTTTTTTTTAATTATCAGCTGATAATTATTTTTTTAAAAGTGCCGATGCATTTTCATGCGAAAACTGCCCAATTTGTTTAGTTAATGTTGCCGTATTTTAAATTCACCTTATGGCTTTTTACCGCAATTAGGGAACCGAAACTAAGACGATAGATACGCGCTTTCTAGGGAGTTAAAAAGAGACACATAGTTAACGAAATTGTCGACGGCCGGCCAATGATAGCGCCTTTGGCCCTCGCAGATCCGCATGCTGCTTGACCTTTATGAAAACACTCTCGAATCGCTCGGAGGATTAAAATATTATATTGCAAGACATTTGGGTTACGGGTTAGACAAAGAAAAACTAATATTAATTGGCTGATATTGACATACGCATTGCGTTGGCAAAAACTTTTATGAAATTTAGTTGTTACATTGACTGAATAATAAGTCACGAGTCAAGTAGAGATTTTATGTACTATTCCAATGAGAACAGTAGAAAGAGAATTAAAACTTTTTTAAGAAATGCAATGGGGGAGCCAAGGTTGAGTACTTTAGCAATGTTAAGTACTGAAAACCCTTTAATTTAAATGAACTAGTGATTGATCATTTCTCCAAACAGATGGATAGAAGAATCCATTTGATTTACAAACACTTAACCACAAAAAAGTTGAGAGACTTATCTTAAGAACATTATTAAGTATTTTAGTTTTATTTATAATTACTTATAATTTTTTCAGATCAGGTACCTACAAAGTTTCCTAATAATGAGGACACTAGCAAATCTCACAAGGACATTGCAGTTAGTTTGAACAAGCATTACCTATAAATACATCTGGTTATTTTCCTCTAAAGAAAAAAAACGTTTTGGGCGTGGCGCCCCGAAAACTTTTCGACTTTGGCGCTATTCTGGCATGCGCCTCTGTCCACCTAGATTTGACCCACTTGCCAATAAATTGCACGACAGCATAACTCTGCCATTATTGTGGGTGAAGATGTAGATTTGCTGGTGGTCATGATTGGGCGTTGTCGGGATGTAGGTACATTCAAATGTATACTTACTTTCTAAAGCCAGGTAAAGACGCAGTTTCACAACTAATTTTTTCTCCTGACTGCCAACCAGACCAATCCATCAGTGACAACATATTATTTTTGCATGCCATGAGAGGATGTGACACAACTTCAGCCTCGTTCAAAGTAGGAAAAATAAGGTTTCTCCCAACCCTCAAGAAAAACCCTGCTCTAATCAAGACCATTAAAATTTTTAAAGATCCTACGGCACATGCTGACACTGTTACTAATGCTAGCCTTACCTTTTTTACTGCATTGTACAAATTGACAAGGAAGACCCGTCCTAGAACAAATTGAGGTATAAATGCTGCCTTAGGTCTGCATACAGATCAACATTCCATTTGGCGTCCCTACCTCCTACCGAGGCTGCAGCACAGCAACATCCTTTGAGAGTATACTTTGGAAGAAAACCAAAGGGGGTCTACAGCCAGTACCAGCGCTACAGCCACCAGCACCAGAAGCAGCTTTAAAACTTATTTCTTGCAAATACATGAAGACCTGTCAGACCGACTGTGGATGCAAAATGCAGGCCTTAACTGTTCTAATATCTGCCTGAACTGCGAGAACAGCTGTAATAACATGACCGTTGCAGAAATTGAAGAAAAAGCAGAGGATGAGCCGGAATTTCCTGAAGCACTTGAAGGTAACTGTGCAAGGATAATTCTATCCCACCTTCATTTCTTCACTGACTATGTGTTCAAAATATGTTTCTAAATAGGTACTTCTGCTTTCATAATTATGTATTCAATAAATTGCAAACATTTGGAATTAAGTCAATGATTATTTGTTTCAGGTGTATAAGAACTGGAAGGCCGCCATGGAGAAATCATGGAAGCCGTGTCTAAGAGAGCTCGTATACATAAATACATATAAATTGTATAGAAATACATGCCTTTTATTAGCCTATAATATAATATATACATACGATGTACAAAAAAATGTTAGAAGAGATAAATTGTAGGTAATTTTCTCCTCTTTATTTTACTACAGGACCACTTTTTACGTAAGTAGCTTGCTTTGCCAGTTATAAGGTCAAAACCACTAAAAAACATTATTTTTAGTGGTTTTTTGATGATTTCTTATATTTGTGAGGAACATTTTTGTTGGAAAACTTCAAAATCATGTTCAGCACCCCAAAAAACATAAAAATAAACCACTAAAAACAATTACACCAAAACTTTCCACTTTAAACTACTTTTACTGAACTACTTATGAAATCTGGTATGCACAGATAAATTAGTTTTGGACTTATAGCGACGATTTGAGCATTTATGATAAATGTTTGCGTCTTCGCCTTTTTGATTAGCAGTTCTATCTGTCTTCTCGTCGCCGGTTTTGATCAACCGTTTTATGTGTCCTCAAGTGTTTTCTTAGAGAAAATCTTCGATTTGTTTTATAATGGCACTTTGAACAGTGAAACCACCGGATTTGATCAGCAGGCTTATGAATTATGGAATGGTTTGTTAAATCACCTTTGCGGATTGTTTTATAGGAACACTCTCGACATTTATGCCAAAGTCTTGCCTCTTCGTCTTGTTTATCAGCAGGCTTATGAATTATGGTATGCGTTTTTAAATTACCTTTGTAGACTGTTGTATAGGGACACTTTGGACATTTATGCCAAACTATCGCGTCTTCGCCTTGTGAATCAGTATTTCTATGTACCTGTCCGTGTTTTTTTAAAGAACTTTTCCAATTTGTTTTAAATGAACATTTTAAGCAATGAAACCATCGTGTTTGATCCGGAGGCTTATGAATTATGGTATGCGCTGTTAAACTACTTTTGTAGATTGTTTTAAAGGGACACTCTGGACAATTATGCCATTCTTTTGTGTCCTCGTTTTGGTGACTAATATGTTGCCCCTTGAAATGATCTTTCAATATTTCATTCCTGGGAATTTCATAAGAATCCTGCTTGATATAACTTTTGCGATTCGATTGGGAAGGAAGTTCAGCATGCAGTGTAGGTTTACGAACAAGTTCGCAGTGTATCAATCTGAAAAACAAAATTCAAGAAGCATTTAAAAACCCTAAGATATACATATGTAGTATGCATAAGAGTGCATCATTAACAGAGTTTATAAAATGGAATGAGCCATATTAACAACGATTTTTAATATCTTTGTCTGCCCGAACAAAAAATTCATGCTTCGCCACTGGTTCCAGCAGGTTATTATTTAAAAATATATTCCATGAAGTATTTGTACAGAGATTGTGAGAGATTAAAATACTTTCCCCATTTTGGAGTAGTTTTTAGGGTCAAAATTGCTTCATGGCCAGAAAGCCAATGGGTTGTTGGAGACTCTGTGGATGGGAACATAGAAATATTAAATTCACTTTTCAAATTATTTTATAGGCCCAATCGTAACACTTGTACATCCAGTTGTTTGGTGCTGTCTGACCTGTAATCTTTGTCCCATTTTTCTTTTATAACTTTTTACTATACATGATATCTGATGGCAATACTACAAAGAATAAGCAATTAATAAACCTAGTTTTGATACTTAAGCATGGCGCTGGAGAAGGGTAATGGTAATGAAGCTGGCAATGAATATTGTTTGGACATAGGATGAAGAATCATTATTAGTGAGTTATGAGAGACCACTTTGGAAGCTTACGAATGTTAGCACTTTTGTTTTTTCTGGTCTAAGCGGAAGTATATAACTACTCCCATTCCTGCCGTGCATTAAACTCTTGAATGAACATCACAATGTTAAATTTCTTACTTGGATTCCAACATGTCCTCTTCATCTTCACTTTTAACATCAACTTCACCATAAGTTATAAAGTTTGATTGGATCAAATAGTCGTCATTACATTCTTGTACACTGGATTCTCTATAAAATAAAATACTTACTTTTGTGTTTTGTTATACTACTAAGCATGAGTAAAAATGTAAATAAAATAAACAATTTGCATGTTTATGATAGAGGACTCCTATACCTTTAGCCATCGCCTAAATAAATCAAAAAAGTGCATCAGGAACTTTGAGAAAATAGTATATTATTTTATATGGAGGAAAAGTGATACTTTTCATGGCGCGCTCGTGTTTAACAGCCGAACGGAGTGAGGCTGGTAATAGAGAGCAAGCCATGAAAAGTAACTTTTCCTCCAAATAAAATATGCTGTTTTTTCTTCAAATGTCGACATATTAATGCAAAAACATCTCTTAATAGTAATAATATCTAATTATTATTAAAGATAAATGGGTTCGCAAGGCGACTTAGACCACGGTCGAAGATGGCCTTGCTTAGACCGGTGTCGGTGAATTATGTAACATAAAGCTGTCAGTGGACACTGTCAACAATAATTATTTTTCTAAGATGGCGTCTCCGATTGCGTTTTAATTCCGTATTGATAAGCAGTTATTGAGTAAATTCGATTAAATAATAACCAATTTGTTCCTAAATTAGTGACTTTTAGAAATGCAGTCACAAATTGAATGATAAATACAAATTGTAGTTTAATAAATCTTGAGTTGTTGACGCTTATTTTGTTATCTGTTTGTATTGTATCTATGTTGCTATGACAACACTTTTACCTCCGCCGGCGGAAAAGTGAAAAGTAAAGCTCCGGCGGAGGAAAAACGAAACTTCACGGCCGCCTACACAGTCGAGTAATGACGGATTTGCTGACGTTTGAAGAAAAACATATATGATTGGCACCAACGTAGATTTGAGTGGGGCAAAGTGCAAAATTGGTCCGCATTTTAGAAAGCAAATTGTCTTCTGTCTGGTGTAAAAAAACCTCAGGGTAAATAAGTGTTGGCACTGATTTTGTCCTTAACATATGTTTTTAGATCAAAATAATTTAAAAATATTATTATGATTTATAATATTGTTTGATTGAGAGATCTCTGTTTTTTCATGTTCTTGCACCTTGGGCCTATCTGTGATTCGGTACCCTTGGCCGGCCATAGGCACAAGACCAGTTATTGTCTTGCACCTTCGGTTGGATAGAAGTACAATACATTTAACTAATATAGATTGTAGTTGTGTATGCAAATTATTAAAGAAAACATTATTTTCAGATACCCAAGAGTAAGGAGGATATTAAAAAAAGGAAGGTTGATCGTGAAGCACTGAAAAATGCAGTTGTTGTCGTGCGAGAAAACAAGATGCCAACTCTGCACTCTGTATGGAATTATTAAAAGAAGCAGAACTCGGAAAAATTTGTTGAATTCTTGCACTATGTATTTTATTCAATATGTCAAACCCTCAAACGAAAATTAAGTATTGCTTATTGGGAACAACCATGAGAGCCGTCAACCATAGAAGCTATCTATAGGCTTGGCTAAAGAATCAAGCATTATTTCGTTTACCACCCATGTTTTTGGGCCATTTAGAAAAGCTAGAAATAGAAGAAGAGCAGAAGAGGAGATGTTGGGGAAACACCCCAACAAGTGTATTAACTTGTCGTTTTTCACCTTATAGTTTGGTGATAACTCCCTGTATGTCCGTAGTATGAATGACCCATAATTAATCTACGAATACGGAAATTTGTGCATTTAAAACCCGAGTACATCCACCACCGAGTAGCGACAGAAACCGTCGGAACCTTTGATGTTTGGGGGTCAAATTTTCTTTCTCTCTCATTTGACGCGTTTGACGGATAAACAACCTATTTCAGTGGTTAAATTGTGAAGAACTCGTTTACACTGTCAATAATTTGAAGTAGACTTAATGAAATAAGGATATTTGCGGTTGAGTTAATATGAATATCATTGAAAAACTTTATTAAATGAAAATATTTTGGTTGCTTTATTTTATCACGCACAAAAGAAACATTTTTAATTTATAGTCTAGAAAAATCAAATTTGGTGAAACAAATTAACAGAAATTGTATTGCAATATAAATGATTTTTGAAGTGAATACTTCTTTGGTTTCATGAGAGTGATTTTTCAATGCCGCGTCACGACATGGTTTTCAAATATTCGTCCCGCGTTACGAAAAAAAATCGTATCACCGCGGGTATGATTCAATTAATATAATATAAAGAGTGTGGCAAACGTATCGGAACCGACTCAAATGATTAAAATAAGTTGAGAATAAGTGAAACTAACCGAAAGTTGATTGGACGACTAACCCAAACTAACCAATTCTATTAAAATTGATTATAACGTATGGGGACCGGCTTAAATAAATAAAATAAGTTGAGACTAAGTGAAACTAACCCAAAGTTGAATACTAACCCAAACTAACCAAATCTATTAAAACTGATTATAACCTAGCGGAACGGACTCAAATGACGAAATTAGGTTGAGAATAAGTTAAACTAATCGAAAGTTGATTCGACAATTTTTTTTTCGCGGAAATTCTTCATATGGAAAATATTATAGAGTGTAACGAAGTTACTATATTTTTTTGGAATAGGATGCACTACGGATTAACTTTCTTATTTTACGTGCTATTAACATCATTCTTTTTCATAAAATATAATTTAAATATGCTAAATTCAATTCTATAAAATATTCCGTCGCGAAAAGCCGGGAAATCGGTTTTTACTTTTTTCCGTAGTTCTCGTGCAGTACCAGTAGAGCGTCGCGATCTTTGTCGCATCACGCTGCGCGTGAGATCCCCACCTATCGGCCGGCCAATGACGCAATCGCGGCGATCCCCACTACGGGTCGAGCTAACAAAACCGGGCGGCATCGCGCTAAACAGGCAGTACCCTCCTGGGGTTCTCGGGGCAGTCAGTCCGGAGTCGAGTCAGTCGGCAGTCGAGAGGCAGTCTAGCACCGAGCAAGCAGCATAGGAGACAGCTCCAGACAAACCGGGAAGGACCGACCGACCGAGCAGGTAAATATCCGTCGTACCGTATTCCTGGTCCATGATCCTTTCCCTAGTGGGCCATCCTGCCCTGGCAAGCGGAGTAATCCCGGCCATCCTGTCTTGGCAAGCGGAGTAATCCCGGCCATCCTGCCTTGGCAAGTGGAGTAATCCCGGCCATCCCTATTGGCAAGTGGAGTAATCCCGGCCATCCCTGCTTGGCAATCCCGGTTGGCAAGCGGAGTAATCCCGGCCATCCTCCCGTAGTAATCCCGGATCCCCTATTGGCAAGCGGAGTAATCCCGGCCATCCTGGCTTGGCAAGTGGAGTAATCGCTACCGTTTACCGTATTTACTGCCATATTTACCGTAGGGCTTCCGTACCGCTAGCGTTTAACGTAATTGCTAACATACTTACCGTGGGGCTTCCGCACCGCTACAGTCTACCGCGTTGGGTCGCTTAGAATAAGTTGTCTGATACTTTTAGCTATAAGAAAGTTAGGTTTATACTTACTGTCGGATAAACACGACCATCATTTTGTTTACACGGAGTGTTTCATTTACCAGGGACCGATTCCGATCATTTAAAAACCGAACCTTGGACAACCGTTTCTCCACTGTCTAAAGGCTACCCGATAGGCGAACAGCGATCCCCTTTGTCGCTGTAAATATCAAAGGGGTGGCCCCGAGAAAACTGAAATACAGGAGGTCGCAAAAAGTAAGTAAAGGGCGCCGTTACAAGAGATAATTTAAATTGACATTGAGATCCGTGTGTTTTGTGAGTTTGGTTTAATTTTGGTTCTGTATTAGGCAGGGTTGCTCAAGCGCGTAGCTCGCTTGTGTCATTTCGCTTGTTCGGTTAATTAAAGTTAGTTTCGATTATTTTTGCTCTGTTTGGGCGCGCAGCGCGCTTGTCTCCTCACTCTGGTTAATTGGGTTAGTTTTACTTAGTCTGAGTTAGTTTTGGTTTCTTGATTAGTTTGGGTTGGTTTTAGTTACTGTTGGTTAGTTTTGATTAGTTTGGATTAGCTGTAGTTAGTTTAGGTTAGTTTGGGGTAAGAGACAAGCGCACTTGCGAATAATTAGACAATGTCACTTTCATTCCTGCGTGCGCGCCATGTCTTCGTGATGCAACCAGTCGTTTGTATGTGCCCTGATGGTCTGCATGGTTAGCCTTCACTTTGGCGACTCGAGTTCAAACCCCGTCAGTGTATTAAAACATTTTTTAAGGTTATATTTCTAAACTGTTTTTTTCCTTGTTTTTGGGTATGTCTTAGGTTAGTTTGGGTTAGCACCTGGTTAGTTTCCTTTTCTTGAGCCCCCGTAGCGAGCGAAGCGGAGGGCCATGCGAAAAGTGAAATATGCGAAGGAGTGAAAATGATATTGTCGGAGTATCGTCAAGTGACAAGCGCACGTAGCGCGCTTGTCTCTTCACTCTAATTGGGGTTAGTTTTGCTTAGGCTTGGTTAGTTTGGGTTAATCTTGATTAGTCTGAGTTGGGTTTGGTTAGTTTGGGTGAGTGTTGGTTTCTATTGATTAGTTTGGAAGAGCTGTGGTTGGTTTGGGTTAGTTTCGGTTAGTTGGGAATAGTGAAGAGTCTTTTTACTCTGGTTAATTTGGGTTAGAGAGGTAGAGAGGCACTCTTAGCCAAGATTTTTTTTCAAATACATTTTCGCTCTTCTAAACTTTTAATTTTTTTTAAATGACAATGATGTATTTGCGGCGAAAAATTTTGATTGTCCTGCGTTGAGAGAAATACTCTAATACCGAAAAATAAATGTATTCTTTTCCTAACGGATTTCCGCTGAGCGAAACTTGACCCATGATCGCAACAAATACATCAACCGCCGGACTATAAATGAGACATCATTTGCTTCGTCATATGACAGCTAAACAATCTATTTCGCGCAGGCGCCATGAAAATTGAAACCCGTAATGTCGCTACTCGGTGGTGGATATACTCGGTTTAAAACATTAGATTTGTTCTAGCATGAAATTTCGGACGGTTTGAAGCCAGCGGAGTTTGCGCATAACGATATAAGCGTCGCTTTTATTGCTATGCGCAAACTCCGCTGGCTTCAAACCGTCCGAAATTTCATGCTAGAACAAACCTATTGAATATCAGTTACTTCTCAGTCCGAAACCGGATTGTCGGTATAATAGATTCCATTATATGAAACAATCGTGAAAAGCAAATTGTCATTATCTGTCAAGGAAAACGTTTTTAAACGTTTAAATTTATTATATCTTTGTCTCTATCAATGTTGTGCAAACAACAATATATCAAATAAAGAAAGATCATTTTCTACCCTCTCAAAATGCATCCCGCGCATTCCCACTTTATTTGTCAGTTTGCGGCCTGGCCTGCCGGTGCATGCCGGTAGGAACAATTCAATTTAGTGCAGTAGCAATCGTTCACCCGAACAGCAGCGGAAGTAGGTTGTAGTTCCGTTAACACCAAATGCCAAAAGCTTTTGGGCCATTTTCCCACTTTATTTGTACAGATATTTAGAGAATATTTGTTGTAACTCTGTTCTCTTTGTCCAAGCTTGGACTTTGGACAAAGAATTCTTTTGGGCGTTTTAACACATTTTCTCGAAGACAGAAACGCCATAGCGTCTCGTCTCTACTGTTGCTGTTGTAGAAGATAGAAGGTAAAATGCCGGATGGAAATTTGTAGCAGACAAATCTATTCCTGTACTCAATAATCGAATCAAATGTTCAATGTCTTATATCCCTGGTAAGGTTAAGTTGAGAGAATCGAAGAAGACGAAAAGTACAAGGTATTTTGGGTAAACGGAAAGGCAGTTAGTTGTAAAGGAACGTTAATTAAATTCAGTAAAGAAATGAGTCATATATTATAGTCCGTTTTAGATTTTAATAATCAAGAAGTTTTGTTAGATATTAAGATATTTATTCAGATTCAGACATGCTTTATTATCATAAATACATAGTATTTGTAGACAAAGCTTATTAAATTAGATAAGTATATAGCTAATGTAGAAAATAAAATGTTACAAATAAAAGTTAAAATTAAGAACATAATATCAAGTTAAAAGTTAAAGCTTGGAAAAGCACAAAAAGAATTAAAAAAAAAAGAAAATTTTGTTTGAAACAAGCAATATACATGCACAAATTCGTCAATTAAACGGACACCTAAACTGTATATAATAAATAAAATAAAACAGAAAAAAAAGCGACAGAGTTTACTCCCAGCCATCTGCAAAATACTCTTCCAAGCTATAAAATGCCCTACTTTTTAGGAGTGATCCCATTGATCCCTTAAAAGTTATAAGAGTTCTTGCAGTTTTTATTTGATCTGGTAGATAGTTAAATATTTTAATGCTTAAATAAATTAGGGAGTTCCTGGTTAATTCGCTTCTAAGAATCGGCATTGGGATATTAGTATTTTATCTGGTATTATAGTGTCTTTTAGAGCCAAAATTGGCCAGATACATCTTAAATTTTTTATATATTAGGCAGCAAGTTTCCACTATAGATAGACAACATATTGTCAATATCTTCAAGTCCCTGAATAAAGGCCTGCATGTTCTCTTGGGCCTATGTGACCAACATACCTAATAGCTTTTTTCTGAAGGACAAAAACAGAGTTAAAAAGATACCTACTACAGGAGCTCCAAAATGCAATTGCATACCTCAGATGACTCTCTACAAGGGAATAATAAACATTTCTCGCAGCCTCCAAATCCAGCTCTTTTGCCACAACCCTAGCAGCGTAACACCCACTAGCTACTTTCTGTCTCGAGATTGAAATGTGTTCGTGGAACTTCAATTTATCGTCCATGACCACTCCAAGGAACCCATTACAGCTACTAATTTCTAAATATTTATTGTTTATAGTAATAAATGGTCGGTACAAGTAAATTTGAAGCTCAATAATTTAGTCTTATCAACATTTAAGGATATGAGGTTAGCGTCCGCACCATTGTTTAACCTTCATTAAGTCAGTTAATAATAGTTAACCATATGTACAGTACCTATTTAGTTTTATGTGTGAAAGGATGAATGCTTGAAAGTAGTTAGAAATTCTTGTAAGTATATATTTATCATATTTAATGCAAATTAATTATTCCATTATTAAAGTACATAATACCTAAAATACATGTTTCAATTCACATCTATGAATAAAACCCCTACCACCCTATTTTAATACAGTCCACTAATTAAAGTGGTTAATTATAAAGTTAATTACCACCTCCACCTTGATGGTCATAAATGGTTTAAGAAATAATTGTTTATCCCGACCAGGCGAAAAAGTAAAAAATGGTTTAAAAAAAAAGGTGTGGACTAGAAAGCAGAAGTTCTGGAGAAGTCGTTGAGTGGTCACCAAAAAGGGATGATAAGGAGGAAGACGATGAACACTTCCAAATATAAAAAGGGGATTTCTGGCTTACTCAGGTCGAACGAAAAAAAGCTACATTGTTATATAGCCAAAGTAATAGAATTTAGAGGAAAAATTGTTGTTATTAAATATATGAAAAAAATTTAGGATTCTGAAAATACATTTTTATATGAATTTCAGAGGAAGACCCTATAATGAAGCTCCCTTCCTCAGTGTGCGTCGGTGGATCTGCAAGCAAAGTTCTACAATTTTTTTTTCTGTTGACTTGGAACAACTTGAGTCGAATGAAAATGAGCTTTTTCTGCTTATTTTACATGTAGACCGGAAGCAGACGGCGAGATGACCGCTCAGGATAAGAATCATCTCATAAGGTACTTATGTGACAGCTTAATAGGTACTCTTGATGACGACGAGGCTTCTTGCACTCAAATCCATTGAGTGTGAATGACCTTCGGAAAACATCTGTCAACGAAGTCGATATTGAAAATTTTCGGCGCGACACAACGACGGGCCCGTAGTGAGGACCCACCAGATGGTTCAAATAGACAGGTCAAGTAATATTTTTAGCATTTTTTACATTAATATCTGGTCGTTGAAAAACAAGACCCAAGAATTTGAAGCTTTCCTGCAAGAAAGACCAACGTGCTACAGTGCTCTTAGTTTCGCTGAACACTGTCTTTTGAATGAAGAAATCCAGCTAATCAACATTCAGGGTTTTGAACATGGGGCCTCCTTTTGTCGGGGTAGTAATCGACCTGGTGATGTTGTTGTTATGCCAGCTTCGGGTCAAAGAGTGAAAGTGTTGGACGGTCCGGCTGTGTGAAGTATGTGGCTTGGAATTTCTAGAGTTATAGTAACTATCTATCGTCCACCAAGTGCGGATTTTACCGTGTTTTTAAATGTGATGGGCCTAGTTTTGGCCTCTAATTTTAATTTAAATAGGTACACTGTTATTAATGGAAATTTTAACATACAGTTTGATAGAGGGTATGGCGATAAGCATAGTTTTATAGATATTATGAACTTTTACAACTTTTCTCAACAGGTCTTTGTGAACACAAGACTAAATCACTGTCTTGACAATGTACGTGTTTGTAAACTTTTCTGGGTTTCCCGACTACAGTTTGAATGTTTTCATCCTGTTTTGTCTGATCACTCAGCTATAGAATTGAGTTTTGATATTGGTCATATATGCAACACTGTGGTAAAATGTACCAATTTTTGGTGCCGGCCAATGCCGGACATCGATCCTAACATGTGAAACTATTTTTTTGTTGGTACTGCTGGTAAAATGATATCAGCATTACCGCAATCTGCTGTCTCTTTTGAGCGATATTTGGAAGGGATGAAAAGGAATGATTTGCTTATCTTTCATTTTCGTAATGTAACTTTTAATGCGGTTAGAGCTGCAATTGACGGATTAAAGAAGAAGCACAGTAAAGATTTCTATGATGATGATATGGTGTTAACAAAATCGCTAAAAGATGATCTAATTAGTCCTTTGACAAATCTGTATAATAAATGCATTGAGGTCACATACCCTCAGCTATTTAAAATAAGTAAAACGGTTCCAGTATTTAAAAGTGAAGACCCTAACTCTCCTAGCAACTATATCGCTGGTATCTGTTTTGTCTAAAATATTTGAAGCCCTGCTCTGTAAACAGCTGTGTGATTACTTGGAGTCGAATGACTTGCTGCCCGGCAATCAATTCGGTTTTAGAAAGGGTAGATCAACAGTAGTGGCCATTAATAAACTATGTGAAGGTATAGTTCAGAGTTTGAGGTGGGAGAGTTTGTAGGAGCTATATTCTGCGACCTCTCCAAGGCCTTCGATGGTGTCTCCCATGACATCCTATTGAAAGAACTTGAATTCTACGGACTAAATCTCGACAGCTGTCAGTTGATTCAGAGGTATCTCACTGACAGGAGACACGTGACATGCTATGGGGGGCATCTCTCAGACGTAAGAGTCGAGAGGCACGGTGTGCCCCAGGGCTCTGTATTGGGGCCGTTATTGTTACTCACATATGTCAACGATATAGCATCCTCCCTGCAGCAGGGTAGTGTTACATTGTATGCAGATGACACCAATTTTCTTGTAACTGACAAGGAATGTGAATCGCTGATTGAGAGGTTGGCTGAGTGTAGAGAGTGTGTCAGTGATTGGTTTGTGGCAAATAAACTCAACCTTAACCATGAAAAAACGAAAAATATTGTCTTCTCGCTGAGGCAAATAGACCTTGATAATCCAGACCAGGTCAAGTTTTTGGGAATAACTTTAGACCCAAAACTGACTTTTGAACTTCATGTAAATAATGTTTCAAAAAGGGCAGCCTCGGGAGTCTTGGTACTGAGGGGCTTGGCGAATACTCTGGAGTCAGTGATCTGCCTTATAGCTTATCATGCTCTTGTGCACTCAATATGTGTATATGGCCTTCTGGCTTGGGGACGTTCGTCCCATGCATCTAGGGTATTTGGAGTACAGAGGAGGGCAGTCCGAGTCCTGGCTGGGATGGGGTATTGTGATGAAGAAAGACCATATTTCAAAAAATTTGGGATTCTTACTCTTCCATCCCACTACATTTACGAATCATTACTCTATGTACGTCAAAATTTGAATAGATATGCAACTATTCAGAATTTACATTCTCACAATACAAGATCACACATGAATCTTCAAATTGAGTTTCTCAGACTTAAGAGGTTTTGGAATGGAATGCTACATTATGCGCCTGTTTTTTTCAACAGGCTACCTGTGAGGGTCAGGGAATTGCCGGTAAAGCGCTTCAAAACTGTAATAAAAAAATATTTAATATCACAAGCTTTTTACAATTGAAACGATTTCTTAAATTGTGATGTGAGTGATCAGGATTTTGTCTAATATGTTGTGATGTGGAGTTTACTCCTTCGTGTATAGAAATAGTTTATTTTAAATCTTTAAATTTAGTCTATATATTTGTAATTTGTCGTGTCCTTCCCAGCTAATGGCCCATCGAGGGGTAAACCGCTGCCAAATATTTGTACACCAGATTACACAATATTGAATTGAGTGACTACACGGACTTCACCGAAGATTACACGGACTTCACCGAAGAATGCACGGACTTCACCGAAGATTACACGGACTTCACCAGATACTATACAGACTTCACCTCAGATTACACATGCTTTACAAGATTACCCAGATTTCACATATGATTTCACAGAATTTATCTATGATTACACTGGATTACACAGATTACACATATGCATGCACAGACTTCACACTTATGTGAATATACGTATTTAGAAAATTATAACAACTATACCTATTTCATTTAAAAAAGGAATGGTTCTAAATTATTTCAATGTCTTTAATTAAAATAAAAAACAAAAAAATTAAATCATACAAGAAATATTATCAAAAGTAACATAAGAAAATTCTTTGGTGAGATAAGTAACTAGCTAACTTAAGCAGTTTAATTCAATTAATAGCTTAAGAAATAACAGCTTCAAATTATTCTAATGTCTAATATAAAATTTCCATATGACTAAATTATTACAATTTAGGTCCGGAAAAATAATATAAAATAAATAATACCTATTCTTAAAAACAATAAACAATAGGTTTAACTATTGCCAACCGAGTTGCCAACTTATTAACAAAGAAAAATTTAACTAAACTAAAACTTATTTAGCACAAAGTTGCTAAAATGATGGTATCTATGTCAAAGAACCAAAATACAATTTAAGTCAAACTTACATAAATATTTGCACATAATAATATTATGAACTTTCGCGAAGTAGAAATAATATGCTTTTTTATTACGCATGCATCATAATCAACGATTATCACACGCTGCAGCGTGCTTAAAATGATGTTTATGATGCGCCTACTTTTTTAAAGGTTGCTATAGAAACATTTGATCATGTCAAATGTGACAGATTAATATATTCGTCAATATATCCCTTAAGTTTAATATTTAAAACATCTTTGAGATTATGATGCATTCGTAATAAAAAATAGCGTATGATATACGTGTATAAGAGGCCTTTAAAGCCCTTGCGATTTACAAAACACTCCGCTGCGCGCCGTGTTTTGAAATATGTCGCGCGTGCTTTAAAGGCCCTCTTATACACTTATATCATAATATACTATTTTCCATTTTACACATACCGAAAATACCAGAAAATATCAATATTATCACTCTTACCACGGACCCCAATGTGTCGTTTCGGCTTTTTCCAACTATTTTCAAAGTGTGTACAAAGGCTCCCACCAGCCTGCAAATATTGATCCGTTAATGCAGTATTCCGATAGCATCGACATTGACCCCCCACTTCATTCTTAGAGACTGTTCCATCGCTTTATGCGAGCCACTGTATCATATCTTCTGATCTGATCCTGGAACTGGACATACTTTCCGAAACCTTGCAAGAGTCTGTCCCATTCATAAGAAGGGCGATCGAACAGTTATTGAGAATGATCGTCTTATCTCCATCTTATGTAACTTCTCCAAAATATTCGAGATTACCCCGTACAAATTTTACCAGCATCTTTGTCATTAAATTGCTTTATTTCTACTTCGTTAGAACAAGGCTGGATTATGGGTCACTTGTATGGTGTCCGTCGTATGATTGCCACATTGATTCCTTGGAGGCACTGCAGAGGCGATTTCTCAAGTATCTTATGTTCAGAGAGGACGGTAGGTGGTATCTACCCAGAAAAAGGGTTTGATCATTCCCTTTTGTTGTCTAGATTCAGGGAACTGTCGCTGTCTGCGCGCAGGGACTCATAATCGCTGACATTCCTATACTTATAAGCTTCTCAATGATGTGATCGATTGATTGCCCCTTTCTTTTGGAAAATATACCAATTCATGTACCGCGTTTAGGAGCTAGACAACAACCCGCGTTCAGTCTGAGATTGGAGAGATCTAATATTCTATACCAGAGCCGCATTTATAACATGTGCAAAAATTTCAATCTTGTATCAAACGCCTGTCATTTACATACCAGCAGCTTTCTAACGTCCTGAAATATCTGCGTGAGGCGTCTGGTTTCCCACCTTAACTGTATCTCCACCTCCACATTCATCATCTTTATTTTTCATCTGTATTTCTCTTGTCACTTCTTATTTTGGCTTCATTTGTTTTTTTAGTTTCCTATCTTACTTTGCGTTATTCGTAAAGTTCTTGATCGGTTTTGTTCCTCTGCATTCCTTATTTTTGATGAGTATTTATATTATATTGTATTATTTTTCTTTGTGTAACAATATTTTTGTGAATTACTTGTTCTTAATTTGTATGGGAATTTCCTGTAAATGGGCGTTTGCCTGTTGGAAATAAAGAGCTTGTTATTATTATTATTATTATTATTATTATTATTATTATTATTATTATTCCCATTGAAATTTTTCTCCGAATATGGCTTCTTACTCTTACTCTTACTTACTCTTATGGTAGATTCCGATAATTATCTAGCATTTGGCAACACTGTTTAGGACATCGAACAGGTAGTTGCGACGTTGTGACATGTACCTTGTGAATTATGCATAGTTATTGCGCATGCGCATGTTAGATAATTGTACACAAATACTATAAGGATTACACGGACTTCACTATGATTTCACTGATTACACAGGATTACACTCCAAGATTTCACGGATTACAGTAGATTACTCGTTGATTACACACGGATTACACATAAGTACATGCAGATTTCACATGACTACACATAGATTTCAAGATTTCACATGATTACACGTAGATTACACGTGATTACACAAAATCTGTACACTAGATTACATCAGCGGTTTACCCCTCGTGGCCCATAGCTTTTAGCTTTTATCTACTTGGAATTTCTATTAACAATTTTATTGTAAAAAAAATCTATTGACAATATTGACGATTGTAAAGGTATTTTGTACTTATCATTAATAAAATTATTCTTATTCTTATCACAGGCTTAAAAGGTGTCAAAATGGACCAGGCTGTTGGTCTATAAAATTTTTTAATTATCTCCCTAACCATATAAAAGTTATGGACAGAGGGGAATTTAAACTTTAAACTAAAACTTAAACAACTTTTAATTTTTAATAGCTTTAATTCACTGGAGGACTTTCTTAGTCAAAGTCAAAGTCAAAAATAGCTTTATTGATTCAAGTTTATACAACTTATGATCAAAGCATCTTAACCTAAGTACAGCTGATCCATAAAAAACCACCAATAATCATAAAATAACACATAAAAGTGATCTAAAATCTGCAAAAGGCATAATTAAAATATTTTAAAATATAACCCAATAAACATTACCTACTCTAAATATTTAAAAAAAATACACTTAAATAAAAGATATATGCAGAAAATAATCCATTGTGACAATAAATAAAATATAAAAATAAAACACATACAAGTAAACACACAATCACTAAACAAAAGAGTCGTTATAATACTCGGACACTGAATAATAGACCTTTGATATTAATAAATTTTTCACCTCTCTCCTAAAATGCTCTTTGTTTGTGATTCTTCTAACAACTAATGGCAAATGATTAAAGAACTTTTTGCTATCATATATAATAGATCTTTTAGTTAGAGAAGAGGAGGGTATGGGTAGAGACATTATATGAGAAGCACGAGTATTATAAGCACGAGCGGATCCAACTTCTAATCCAAACTTTACATGCATGAGGCACACTGATTCCAAGATATATATGCATGCCAAAGTTAAAATTCTCTGTTGAATAAAGTGAGGTCCGCAAGAGTCTCTAAACCCAATATTACACAAGAATCTAATAGCTCGCTTTTGCAGAACAAACACCATATTGAACAACTGATCAGTACAGGAACCCCAAAAACATACACCATAGCGCAACTGAGAGTCGATCAGCGCAAAATATACATTCCTCGCCCTAATACCATCCAACTCTCGAGCAACCGTTCTTAATGCGTAACATGCACTAGAGAGTTTCTTATTTAAATTAAGAATATGTGGTTCAAACCTTAATTTACAATCTATATATAATCCCAAGAACTTCACAACTTGTAAATTTTGTATAGACTCAGAATTTAAAGATATGTGATTTATTTGGCATTTGAAGG
Organism: Pissodes strobi; assembly: GCA_016904865.1. Classification (NCBI taxonomy): domain Eukaryota; kingdom Metazoa; phylum Arthropoda; class Insecta; order Coleoptera; family Curculionidae; genus Pissodes; species Pissodes strobi. The sequence goes on from MU183155.1 coordinate 22,473, forward strand.
ATATAATATTTGTTTTTGAAACATTAAGTGTTAAATAGTTTGAATCACACCATTCTTTTATTTTTGTTTTAAAATGTGTATGTAATATTTATGCTCGCATTTATGTATTCTATGACGTATAAAAATTGTTAGTAATTATTAAGTAATTGTTGGTTTTATTGTTAAGTTTTAGTGTATGTCAGATTAAAGATTTTAGTATTCAATTATTTTAAGCATATTTTAATTTTACTTTACTATTGACAAGTGTAAATACTTGATCTGCATTTTGACATGAAATATATTGAGTTTGATAATAAAGCTATTTTTGATTTTGACTTATTTTTCATTCCCTTCCATCATACAAATTACGGCCAAAATGAATCACTGACAAGAATGGTCAGGTCTGCGAATGCCAATTCTGATAATATTGACATCTTTAATTGTTCTTCTGTAGCTGTTTTTAAATCTAGGCTAAAATCTTTTATTAAATAGTGTGATGTTGTATGGAAGTGTTGTACCCTTTACATTTTGTCGTAAATTTTATAAGTTAACTGTAATAGGAGATAATTTACTATGGTAATTGTAAGATGTTCATTTACTTTTTTAAATGTGACATATTGTAAAATGTCTTGTACGTTGATAAATAAATAAATAAGTAAGTTGTCTGCAGCGAAAGGGTTGTATGTATTTTTATAACAATACAAAAACAAAATTTTAAAAATTACATAAACGGAAAAAATACTAGTCTATTATATTCAGAAAAAATATTTGATATTAGATAAGATCATCATATGTAACAGCAGTGTGCTCATTTGTATACAAGAAAAACTATGTAAACCATGTTTATACCAAAGAAGAAGACAAAAATTGTAACTAAGTAGGTAAGTATTTCAAGAGCCAATAAATAGTATATTATTTTATATGGAGGAAAAGTAATACTTTTCATGGCGCGCTCGTGTTTAACAGCCGAACGGAGTGAGGCTGGTAATAGAGAGCAAGCCACGAAAAGTAACTTTTCCTCCAAATAAAATATGCTGTTTTTTCTTCAAATGTCGACAAATTAATGCAAAAACGTCTCTTTTTAATAGTAATAATAATTATTATTAAAGATAAGTGGGTTCGCAAGGCGGCTTAAACCGGTGCGATGTCGGTGAATATCGAGGGGGAAATAAGTACTCAATTTATGTACACTGAAATTCCTTTCTTTAAGTAAAAAACTAGAAATTCCTCAGAATTTCCGAAAATGCGCCGAAATTCCTCAAAATTCCTCTTGCGTCTTGAAATTCCTCTTGCATTTCTTGAAATTCCTCGAAATTCCTTGGAATTCCTCATACTATTATAGAACTTCCTCTTTTATTTCTTGCAATTCCTCTAAATTCCTCCGGAATTCCTCATCCATGTATTGCAATTCCTTCTACATTTATTAAAATTTCCTAAATTTTTTCAAATTTATTTAATGAAAAGATTAAAATAAAAATCAGTATTTGAGAAATATTTTAAAATTTCACTAGAACTAGCATATAAATAAGCCAGGCTTCGACTGGCAATCATTATGATTTGGCTAATACTCGGGCTCAGATTTAGTTTTTGTTGATAACCTATAGATTCACCTATAGATACCTATTAATATTCATTATCTGGCTGAAAATTAGTGTAATACTATATTATGCCATAAAATTTCCTATAAATTGGAAAAAAGGGTAGGTACTTATTCTATAATATAATAACCGCAAGATATTAATTAATAGTAAAAGACTTATTCCTCGGCTTATTCGGATCAAGTTCGAATGCAAAGCATATTTTTAAATCTGGGGATAAGGCTGATGCTCGAAACTATCGAATTATTAGTGCACTTTCAGTAATGCCTACACTGTTTGAGTGGTGTTGAGCTAAGGCTCTCTAGTGTTTTTGAGAAGTTGTTGATATCTCGGCAGCATGGGTTCATTTCTGGCCGGTCTGTAGATGCAAACCTGCTTTTATAAACCAATTACATCTCTGGTGCAATAGTGGCAGGAGTTGAGGTTCATGCTATTTACATGTACTTTAGTAAATTATTTGCAAAGTGTCAGTTTAATTCAGGGTCATTATTAAAATGGATGAAGTCGTATCTTAGAGACCAATTACAACTTTTTATCAAGTGAATTGTATGCTACTTCTGGCACAAATTACCCATAAACAGATACCTGCAAAAGCTTTGTCGGAATCTTTGATGTTCGTTGGCCGAAGTTTTATGGCGAGAGTAGGGGAATGGAATCTTATACCGCACCAACAATATGAAAGTTATTGACGGCTACAGAAACATACGTTTAGCGTAGAACGGCCAGAACTGATTTTGAATATGCTCTAGTATTATAAATAATTGTGCCTCCTTCCACCTCGCACATGTGGATGAGGGAGGAGCTTCGCATATATTGTGTCCGCGCGGCGGCATCGTCTTTCGTATCTGTTTATGGGTAATTTGTGCTTCTGGTGTACCACAAGGCTCTTAACCAGGTCCACTGCTTTTTTATCTTTTTATAAATGACATAGGTAGTAAATTAAAGTCAAATTATTTACTATTTGCTGATGATTTGAAATTATGCTCTAAATGAACCTGAACTTTGGATATAAAGAATCTTCTGGATGATGTCGCTCAAATATCCAGATGGCGCAGCAAGAATGAAATAAAATTGAACAGTGGAAAATCTTTTCCAATCCGTTTTGGTAGGTTAAGAACGAGGTTAAGAACTGAATCTCCATTGGCTTATAGCCTGAATGAGATCCTTTTGAGAGAAGTAAATGCTTGTTAAGGATTTGGATGTCTATTTTGTTAATAGATTGACATTCACAGAACATTATGATAAAATTATTGATCGTAGTAGGTAATACAATGATGGGATTTGTTAAAAGAATCTGCCAAAACTTTACTCATATTAATACTCTTAAAATGTTATTCTTTATATAAGTTATGTAAGTAATACAATTTTCCAATGTGTTGTCTCCTTATTTTAATGTATATATAACAAATAAATAAATAGACAGACCGACATACGTGACATCATCAACGTCTTATAACGAAATGAGAAAGAATTCCACCCTTATGCCAAGGATTCTCTTTATTTCTTGTTATTCTCGGCTGTACTCGGCGATCTCCGGAGCTCAAGTGTTTGTTTACTATTTTAGAATGTCTAATATTTCACTTTACGCATGGCCCTCCGCTCGCTTCGCTCACTACGGGTGCGCAGCCAACAACTAACCCAAGGCATGCTCAAAATCAAGAAAAAAACTTTTTACAAACACAACTTAAAAAAATTATGTGCCTCACCTTTATACGCACATCTGAAGTGAAACTTCTGAATGAAATAATATGAATTTAGTTTTTATTTTTTTTTACCTTTTTTTTCTCAACTTTGGTCCCGCATTTTTAATTTTTTTTTCTTCTTTTTTTCAACCTTTTTTTCGCCGAAAACCGCGTTTCTTTAATTTTTTTTTCATAAATTTTTTTATCTTTATTTTTTTTTCTTATTTGGTTTTATAATACTTTTATTAACTTTCCGAACAATTTTTTGTTTTTTTATTATTTTTTTTTCTTATTCCGTTTTAAAATACTTTTGTTGACTTTCCGAACATTTTCTACTTTTTTTTTCAATTTTATCCCATTTCTTCAATAATCTTTGTTTTTTTTTCATAAAGCATTTTTTCCTCATTTTTGCCATCCCCCACCTCGTAGTTGAACTCCTTCGCATTTTTTTTCGCCGAAAACCGCGTTTCTCTAAGTTTCCGAACAATTGCTTACGTTTTTTTTAAATATATTCCCTTTTTTCCGAAAATTTTTGGGGATGTGGGGGTATAATCCCCCCACTGATGGCTTTTCGAGCCGAGGCGAGGCTCCGTTGAAGAGATATCGGCAAAAACGGTTTTTTCACCAAAATCCCCCCTTAAATTAGAGCCCCGGTCCCCCTCATATGGTCAAAGGTAGCACCCCGTGAGGCGCACCTACCATAAAAATTTCGATCTCGTAGCTCATCTAGTTCTCCTGAAATTAATTATTTTAATTTTTTTCTGGCCCAACGAGGGAGCTGCCGATGCCGGGGCGAGTTTTCGTCCAGAATCCTCATTTTACCCCGGCTACATGTCCTGAAAAATTCAACCCTCTAGCTATATTTTGAACATGCTTAATTAAAGGGGCGTTTCACTTTGATAAGCGTTTAATTTTTTCTGACTTTACCCTTGAATAAGAAGTGTCACTTAATAAAAATAAAAAAAAACACGTGTCGCCGTCCTCGGAAATCGAACCCGGGTCGCCGTATCCCAAGCACAGAATCTGACCACTGCACTAAAAGACAGACCTGTTAAAAGCAATTATTCATTAGACCGTAAAGTAATGGGTAAATTCCATGCCATTCGGAGATTTTCGAGTACAGCCGAGAGTAACGAGAAATAAACGGTATTTTCTTATACCACAGCCGTTAGCAAGGACGCGTTATTTTTATATTGGTCGCACTATCACACGTCACACGTGCGTCTGGTCTCGTCGCTATGCTGCGACATAGGCGCCGCGCCGGCGCTCTGGCTTTCCAAACAAATTGAAGTAAAAAATTCATCCGAAATTCCTCGAAATTCCTCCGCAATTCCTCGAAATTCCTTTGTAATTCCTCTTAAACAACTCGAAATTCCTCGTAAATCTCGAAATTCCTCTTGAAGAATTCGAAATTCCTCGTGAGCAACTCGAAATTCCTCGAAATTCTCCTTGTATGTACACTAAAATTCCTCACGTATTTCCCCCTCAGTGAATATGCTCAGGTTGTTGCTATAGTAATGTAACATAAAGCTGTCAGTGGACACTGCCAACAATAATTATATTTTTAAAATTGCGTTTTCGATTGCATTTTAATTCCGTATTGATAAGCAGTTATTGAGTAAGTTCGACTAAATAATAAGCAATTTGTTCCTAAATTAGTGATTTTTAGAAATGCAGTCACAAATTGAATGATAAATACACATTTTAGTTTAATAACTCTTGAGTTGTTGACGCTTATTTTGATGTTTGTTTGGATTGTATCTATGTTGCTATGACAACACTTTTACCTCCGCCGGCGGAAAAGTGAAAAGTAAAGCTCCGGCGGAGGAAAAACGAAACTTCACTGCCGCCTACACAGTCGAGTAATGACGGATTTACTGACGTTTGAAGAAAAAATCAGTTTCTGACCTACCTAGGCACAAAATGTTTTAACTTATGTCCAATTGGAAATTATAAAATGTTCAGAAAAAAATGTCGACTTTATTAGCCACAAACACATCTGAATTCGTGAATCTTTTCAATACCGTGCAACAAAAGACGCTTTTATTTACTTACATTAAATATGTGTATTTTATTTTTGTAATCAAATTTAATTAGTAATATTACTTTTGTGATGGTTTATAAGGTGTAATTCCTTCCTATTTTCCTGCCAATACTTAGAATTATTTCTAACAAGCAGGTACAAGCATTTAAATGCCTAGGTCCAATTTACGCTACGAGTCACAAATAGTAAGACCTACAAATTGATACTGTAATTAGCTGCAAGGTGTCGGTTACGATTAAATAAACAAATAAATAAATTTAAGTCAATGAATGAGAGAAACCCTTAAGTAATCAATCACATATAAAGCAGACAATGACCAAATAACTTAACTTGTTTGGAAAACTATAAAGCACTTACTCAAGATACTGGTCATTTTCTTCTTTAATCCAAACTGCATGAAGTTGAGCAAGCTGGGAATAATTCTCTTTTTCAACTGTATTTGGTACCTTTTCCAGAGAAATTATTAACTCTGGTATTGGCCTGCCCTTGTTATTTTCTTGATTGCTAGACATAATATTATATTAACTTTGTTTGATGATTCCAATAAAGAAAATATCCCATTCCCTTTCACTTAAGTTAGTATTTCACATAGGCCAAGAATCAAAGAAATGTATCAATTTCTTTCTTCTGAAGGTCCCTCCTGGAGGCTCTCTTTTGCTTTACGGAAACAATCCAGCGGAGGTTCAACGTGTTCTATCCAAAGACATATTATATATGTATATATTTCCAGGCGGCTTAGATTATGTTCGACAATAACCATTTTCTACGGTCAAGTCGAAATTATTTTCACAAAATTTTGTGATTATTTTAAACTAAGACAATTTTCATTTTCTTAAGGTTGACGTGAACTTCAAACATAAACAAGCTGCATGCGCATGCAGCTTCAGATTAACGAGGATTTAGTCACGGCCACCTTTAGGTGGCCGTGATTTAGTAGAGATGCACGATACCTTTGACAAGGGAAGGGAGTGGACGGGCAAAACCGGCAGCTGTTCTGTTACGGGTTGGCTCCACAATTTGACAAGAGTCATACATTTTCGTCACTAAACTATATATATTATTTTATACTCATAATACTTCTATTACTGGCTTAAATCGCAATGGCACATGGCAATGATTGAAATATAACAAATAAATATATTTCCTTAAAACATCAATGTACGCAACTGCGCGACAGGCCATTTTTAAGGGGAATTATGTGATTCTTATTAGCAATCATGACTGAAAAACGTTAACAAAGCTAGTATAAAATTACAAAGAAAGGCAGCCTGAAGTATACTCGTAATCATATTTTGAAATAATCTATATATCAGCTCACACAAAGAAAATAAATAATAAGTATTAGCACCAGCAAGAACTAGGTGTAAACTATATTTACCAGTGAAAAGTAATTCCAGGCTCGTTTCCCTCATTGCGACTTTTACAGCCATAAGCACAACAAAACACCATATTGTTATGGACAAATTGAAGCATTTTGAGAGTTTTTCACAACAAAAATCACCAAATTCCCGGAGGCGCCGCTTTGAGTGTCTGGCTCCTATTAATAACGTCCGTTCGATTTTTGATCACACGTACTGCGCGCTGCCGTAAAGCGAGATTATCGGTCCACTCCCTTCCCTTGTCAAAGCAGCGATATCAAGTATCGATATATTTATTCCGGATCGATACCTTACGTACGTATAAGATTTACGAGCCTCCTCAGACAGCGGTCTGATTTGATCTTTGCTAGTCACCTTCGGCGACTGGCCGAATGTCGGAAATAATTAAGTTATTTCGCATGGCCCTCCGCTCGCTTTGAAGGCTCAACAAACAGGTGCTAACCAAAACTAACCCAAGACATACCCAAAATCATGAAAAAAATAAACTTTTTACAAACATAACCTAAAAAAAAATTAAAAACATAACTTGGTACTGACGGGGATCGAACCAGCAACTTTTGCATCACAAACACACTATCAAACCACTGACCTATAGACGGTTACAAAGGATCCAGTGTACCGCGAACACATGGGTAATTCTGCAGATTCGGCCAACGTCGGGTCGCGTCGTGGAACCGACCAGAAAAGGTCAAATCAGATCGCTGTCAGAAGACGCTAGTACCCGGGTTCAAATCCCGACGGTTGTGGTTTTTTTTAAGTACAGTTTTTTCTTGATATTTGGGTTTGTCTTGGTAAAGCACTTGGTTAGTTTCCTTTTCTTGAGCCCCGGAGCGAGCCAAGCGAGCGGAGTGTCATATACCTGCCAATCGCAGGTCTTTAAACCGCATGCATTCACAAGTGCACTAGTAACTGAAATATCGCCGACGGAACGCGTAACCAACGTTGGAAAGAAATACGCCCTTTGGAACGTTCTAGCGCCGAAAGAGAAGCGAGGATCGAAAAAGAACAAGGCGACAGACGCAACAATCCAAAGATAATAAACTAGAGGTATTATCCTTGGCAACAACCGAGAATAAAATGCCGAAGTTACGAAGCGTAGGCCAAACTGTCAAGTGTTGAAGAACACCTACCTCAGACGCGTTATAAGATCCTTTACACAAATAGAGCACTATATAAAAATCGGTCTCTCCTATTGGTCGATCCGCCTGGCTTTCCGCTCGCTTCGGGGGCTCAAGGAAAGGAAACTAACCAGGTGCTAACCCAAAATAAAGAAAAACTGTTTAGAAACATAATCTTAAAAAAAAATAAAAAATGCAACGGGGATTGAACCCGGGCCGTCCAGGTGAAACCCAGCCATCTAAACCTCTAGACCACGAGAGCCCTTGACACAAATTGATTGTATCACGAAGACATATTGTAATACGAGATGGATCGACCAATAGGAGGTCGATTTTTTACATAGTGCTCTATTTGTGTAAAGGATCTTAAAAGGCACCTCAGACCTCGAGGACTAGGGATGAGCAAAGAAATCAGTTCCATTCGATTCGACAATTGTTTTCATGGAAGATACAAAAACATCAATTTCTATGTCAAAGAAAATTATTAAGGTTTGAATTTTTTTCTCGAAAAATAATTTTGTCTTTTATACAGGGTGAGCTAGTTGGATTTAAATCTTTCATTTAGTTTTGACACACTATACACAGTTATTAGAAAGCCGGATAATCTAGAGTATTACCACAGCTTATTCAATAACCAGCTACTCATCTTGCGGCGGCATCCTTTGATTTGGGAAAGTCAAGTGAAAATTTTAGAAGAGGGCCATGAGTTAATATTTTTCTAAACGTCTGGGCATCCGAATAAAACTTTTGACAGTTCGTTTAATTTAAAATACGATGTTTTATCGTCTAAAATCCGTTTGAAAACGATTTTAAATGGCAAAATTTTATGAAAATCCGAAATTTCCGGTCGTTTTAGGGCAATAGCCGTAGTTTCGGGCGAATTTGTCGTGGATTTTGAAGGGAATATTCATTTTAAATTCAGTTCGCTTCGTGTCATTACATTGCCTGAAAAATCACGAGACCGTGAAACTGAACCGCTAAGGGCACTGTCAGGATGCGTAGTGCCCGACACTCCAACTTTCCGATTTCGATAGAGATGAATAGCTGGTTATTGAATAAGCTGTGGTATTACCTGTAGGTTATTCGTTCGTTCGTTTGGGTTGTGGGCTTCGCTGTTACGCATTCACCCAGACACTGGTAACTTGTAGGTTATAGTAGTAGTAGTAAACTCTCTATTGGCCTTTTTCGTGAGAAAATTCAGCCAGAAAAGCCCTCTATCCGGCTTAGTTAGAGCTGGGGCACACCCATCCCATATAAGTTACACCTGATGCGATAGAGATACTATTTTTAGAGCCTTCAGTAGGTCGAGTATGTACTCCTGGAGGCTCAAATTGTTGCATGCACGGCTTGTTTTAAGGTTCGAACACCACCGGCTGTATGCATGCACCAATGTTTAATATGTATGCAAAAACACTGATAATTCGTTCTAAAGGTGCGTACAGACTTGGCGAGACGAGCCCAAATTTCAAGTGTAGACGTGGCTCGCGAGCCTCTCATTTCGATCCATCTTCAGTCGGTTTTTCGACGAAACATTAAAGGATGTTTGAGGCTCAGTGTGCAGGGCTGCAAGTGCAGCGCGCTACGAACCATGAGATGACTACGAGCGAGGCACGGCCAGGCGACCACGTTTATTTTGTTATTTAGCTCAGTTACAATGTTACAAAGATGGAGTAGACTGAGGATGCTCACTTACTGCTGATAGAGCTCTATCAATCAAAAGCAAATAAATCTCTGGAGCCCCAAAGATAAAGATTACTATAGGAAAAATTTAAGAATTGATTCGTGGGTTAATATCGCGAAATCCGTGGGTCCTACTAGGGCATCGGAAGGCTGCAGCGTCTCTTCTTGCCACGTACAGAACACGTGTTGTCTCGATGAAGGACAAATGATAAATAATAAATATGGCTTGGCACGTCTCACCAAGTCTGTACGCATCTTAATATTTAAATATAGCATGTATAAAAATGTATTATCAATACTAATTTTTGTATTGTGTTGGCGGTAACACATTCATGGAAAACTTCATTCGTAAGTTTTATTTTGGAACTGAAACACCTCACTATATTCTCATTAACAGGATATCTTTATTGCCAGTTTATATACATTTTCTTTAAAGCCAAAAATTCTTGATGATCCCCTGTTATCATTTGATCCCTTGATAAAAGTAGTTTTCAAAATTACTTGGATCATCCAAAATGTGGTTTGCTCCAGAATTGATGGAGCCATTTGTAACTCATCCAGTTCACCCCAAAATCCAACAATCTTAAGCCGAATTTTTAACAATTTTAATGTCTCTTCTGTTTGAACATTTAATTATAAAACCTCCATCCTTGGTAAAACTGGTATTTCTTGAAGTAACCTTTAGATCTGTTGGCATACTTATTTTCAATGTCTGCTTCAGTTTTGGTTCTGTTGTTGCCTTTGTTTAATTATTATTATGGGTAAGTTCCGATCTAATTTCGGTAACGTAACTTTTTCTCTTGCTTCGCTTGCTAACAGTAATTAAAGAAAATCGTAATTTGGCGCTATTTCCGCATTCAAATGGAAAGTATTTATAAAAATGCAATATGAGCATAAACGTATTTTCAAAAAAGAACACAAAACTACTTTTTTCCTTGAAACCAAAGCCCTTTTTCGATTTGCTTTGTTTTTTTAAGAACATAGTTTTTTTAACACTTTTTGATACATGAGCAAAGTTTACAAAATAAAATATAAGTTCCCGCACTCTCGAAGCACGCAATACCAGCTAGACGAGGGGTCTCGTCCCGCTCAAGGGGCCAGTCTCCGCCGATACATACGCATACACAGTTGTTCACAGTATTTGACGGTACAAAGTACACAGTTTACAGTTTTGTGATCTCAATGAATCAAAGTTCCGACAATGAGTGAGGCAACTTATATTTATTCTGTAAACTTTAATATGAGATATCGCCTGAAACATTTTTCCTTTAGCACTGTTTTTCCATCTTTTTTGAAATTGGCGACGGGCTGAAAAGCAATTTCTGTTCATTCATTTTGATCGAGAACAAAATTTGTCCAAAATTGATAATACAAATTATCTGCCACACAGGGGAGTTGTTCTACGAGAAGACCAAAAATCTAAAAATTTTAAATGAATCAAATCTCACTACACGGTCGCCAAATATTGGCCACTATTGTACTGTTTAGCGATGAGCTTAGTCCTTAAACCCCGTACAACTCTATCACAGCAATCTTCGAAATCGCCCATCGTCATTGGATGCTTTTTACTGTAAAGGTTTAGGTATATTCCTATGACGACTATACACCCAGACCATAAATATCTGAAAAAAAATCGGTGTTAATAACACTTTTGTAATAGTTCGTCTAAAATCTGTTTATTAATTTAAGTTAGAGAAAAGTACTGATTGATGTGAGAACAATTTTAAACCCTTGTGTGCGTATGTACTTAGAAGAAGGTAGTTATCTTCTGTTTAGTTCATACGAGCTTGTACTAATTTAAAATATCTTTTTTTCTGAGCTCTGGCTCAGAATACGTATATGCCTTTAATGTATTATACCAATAAATTTTAGCATATAACCCTAGCAATATACATGCAGAACGGCCTCCCTACGCATGAATTTCGCGATATTCTACACCTAGGTGTAGTTATTTACAAGTTTCACAAATTCCGATGCCTTTGGCATTCTGTAAACAGGTTCTGCACAATTTAAACCTTGGAAATGTGGTTAGGTTCAATATTCCTCAGCAAATCTAGGAATTCATTTCTTTTCCTAGCTGCAGAATTGCTCAATTCTGAGGTTTTCAATTTTATATTAATCATTTCACTTAAAACTTTTACGCTTAAATGTAAGCCTCATCTGTTTCAGAACACGTTAAAATCTATAGTGTTAAACCTATTTTCCGCTAAAAAAATTGATATAAACTGGGCCCTATATCACTATTTCATCCCTTCACAAAATCAGCGATACTCCCACTTACCGCGCACGCCGACAGCGTCACGTAGCCGACACTCATCTAGAAGGAACTGGCCGCCATGTTCATCAAAACAGAGTATCCATTCATTTAAACCCAAATTTTACATTCCATGTGTAACTAAATAAACTCATAGTTGTACTCTGCGAGCATTATTTTAGAAAGTTAACTATTTCTAGTTTGCTATTACATCTTTAAGGTATCGTGAGTTACCGATGTTTCTTTGTCAAAATTATTAGTTGATATAATGAAATGATAAAAATTGATGATAATCTTGCTCTAGGCCCAAAAAGTAACACTAGACAGAATAGCAAGTTCTGCGGCCTGTCAGCGGGCCGAGAATGTTGACATTTTTGGACGAGAGTAGAAAACTTATACTTTAATATTCATACTTACTGTATCGTAAACGGTTTACTGAAAAATACGAACGAAATAACTACAGTCACAGCCTTTCTCATCGTAGTCACAGTCACGGCGGCGAAAGCGCCTGTCGTCCTTACTAGAGTGAGCACCACCTGGATCCCCAAATATCCGGTCACTGAGAATATGAACGCGTAGCCGTAAGTAATGTAAGGTTGCTGAAAAGAGAGCAAAATGAGATGTATGGCACATTATGTGCATTATTATGAAACTTGCGCTAGAAAACGGTTAACACGTTTTCAAAATTCTTACATTGGCCTCTTCAAGACAAAGTCAAACAATGCTTTATTGTCGAAAGATTTCACACTTATTGACAAAGCTGTTGAAAATAGAAAAAAGAGTGAACACAACAAGTTACTATTAAAACCGATATCTCACAAAAACAAATAAAAAATAATAAAACATGATAATATATAATGATTAAAAATAACACAATTCAATAGGTAGTAATGGGGCATCATCAATTTCCACCTCACATCCCTCTAAAGGGGAGCTAACAATTATCAAAACCAAAAGGACCTTGTTGGAATTTCGTACACTATCAATCTGCAGAAAGCTAGTGAACCCTAAGAAATTTTTGAAATAAAAAACCTGTACATAATGGAGGACGTCATATACAGTCCTGCAAATTAGTTTTACCTAAAAGTATAATTCAAACAAATTTCTATATAAATCGTTGCCATTACCAGGCAGAAAGCAAATGACTATATTTCATCTGGCCCAGGCATAATTTAACACATATTGCTTCAAGGGCACCATCAAAGACATTACATTCCTCAACTACATAACTATTTTTTACCCCCAACAAAACTCCACCTCCCTATTTTTTCCAGTCAATTCAAAGTTTCTATCTTTTCTAAAAATTATTCTATCGTAATTAAATTCAGAATTATAAACAGAGCTGTTTAGCCAAGTTTTAGTCAAAGCAATTATATCACTATCATTATTCACCTTTGAGAAAACTTATAAACCTCAGATACTGAAAACTGCCAACATTGTACCTATTCATAAAAACAAAGGATCCAATGATTAATGCTCAAACTATCGACCTATTTCCCTCCTACCAATTTTATCAAAAAATTTTTGAATCGGTCTTGAAAAAAACAAATAATTGCACTTTTTGAACAAAACAATCTCTTCTTTCAAAATCAGTTTGGTTTTTAGAAACAAAAGGAGCACTACTCTAGCCATTGACTGTTTCGTGAGACGTGTTTTGTGTGGTTTTGAGGAGGGACTTGATCGCTTCATGTCTGGACTTGACCAAAGCTTTTGACTGCATCGCACATAATATCCTTCTTTCCAAACTACCCCATTATGGTTTTCAGGCAGAAAGTATTCAATTAATAACCTCATACCTGTCGGACCGCACACAGTCAGTCCATTTTAATGGTATTATTTCGACCCCACGCATGGTGAGACATGGAGTTCCCCAAGGAACGGTATTAACCGTGCAATGTCTCTTGCCAATGGATCTCTTTCACAACTAGATATTTTTAACTCCTCTCTACTCCAAATAAAAAAGACTCTTCAGTCATCCTAGTGCTTGTTTTGGACTTTAATGTATGACATATTTGTGTTAGTTGTTGTTTTCTCTTATGTGCATGTTTAAGTAGGTACTTAGAATGGAATTAGTCATGTAGGTAGCTAATAGGTATATAGTGTAGTTTTATTAATATTTGCAATTTATACTTATATTTTTATCTTTAGATTGTTGCATACTAGTTAGTATTTTATGATCTTTGTATGCTATTGGGCTTGCCCGTTGAAAGTTAAATAAACAAATGCCTTAATTGAACCTCAGTTACGCTATGGGTTGTGTTTATGGGGCAGTTGCCCGAACTATTTTTTAAATCTACATTTGTTATTCAAAAGAGATCAATTAGATATAATTGTAAAGCTAAACCCCGTGACTTATGTAGGCCTCTGTATCTTAGAATATCCTAACATTGCCACCCTTGTTTATACTTGAAACGGTGTGTCTCATTAGAGAGAAATTCCATGCCAAAATTCTAGCAGGTTCGGCATATTTAATGAGAAATACTCACACAACCAACCTGCCCATTCCCGGGACAGATCTATTTAAGAGATTAATTATAAATAATGAAAAAAAATGTCCAATAAGCTTCAAATGAGTTTTAGGAGGACCTCTGGCGAAAATAAATTTAGGAGGGGAGTTAAAACATTTCTTTACGAATTTTTTGAGGATACTGTTTAGATTTCTATTTTAACAATATGACTGAATTGGTTTTTAGCGGGTTGTGTGTTCCTTGATTTTGCTGATCGTATTTTATTTTAATATGTTACCTTGTTTTATTGTAATATGTTTTAGCAGTGAATAGTATCTGTGTGTTTTAAAATTATACATACTCTTTGATATCAAGAAATACGGTTTTGAAAATTAGGCTTAACTTGCTTTGTCAATTAGTTATTATTTATAACAATAAAGCTTTTTGATTTGATTGTTTAAGTTTGCAATGCAAGTCATCTGTCAAATAGAAGTTTAATCCTATTATCATATACAATGCTATTATTAAAATGCTCCAAGGCTCAAGCAATTCTAGTTGGTAAGTTTACTTGAATCACATACCTCCCCAAAAAATTGAACTCCAGCTACAAACTCCCCAGTGAGCAGCATGACAACGAATATGTAGAAAAAACCCAAAGCGTAAGAATATAGCACCACTTCCGCATTGGGAGCGCCATAGTTCTTCATGTTTTTCTCTTGAACATTTCCTATTATGGCATCACAAAGCAGGGCTAGGGAAATCATCGTTATACCTTTTGTGTTGAAGTTCGGTTGTACTTGGGAGTCAGCTAAAAAAACAATACAACTAGTTTTTTAGATTGGAGTTCAGATGAAGTATGCCTTCATATCATGCATTGTTAAGCTATTTTGAAGAGTAAAATCAAAATCTTTGCTAGTGTTAAGAAGTGAGTAAGCAGTAAGGATAAAGAAGATAAAGAAAAAAAATAAATTCCCAGTAAATCTGGGCAGCCAAAAGATATACACTTAATTTTTACCTATTTTTTTTTTTAGAAAAAGGATGTACCGAATTAAAATATGATACATTTACCAACAAAGACATTTGATATGTCTTTGTGTACGAAACACAACACAATATATTGCCATGGAATAAAATAATATATTTATGCAGTTTTTTGGATTTTATAGGAAAACTGATTTGGAAAATAAGCTTTTTCCCTATGGCCACATATAAAAATGAGTCAAAAACCTCAATGAACAGGTAGAAAATGCCTTGTATCATACGTGTATTGTAAAATTTTCAACATACATATTGAAAAGCATTTTGAACTGATGATAACAATTTGACAGCAAAAGCGCTTTTCAACACTAGTATTGAAAAGCTCATTTTAACACATGTGTTATATTAAGCGTTTTTTTTTTAAGAATCCAAAGAAGGCCTTTTTCTTCATTTCCATAGATGAGAGGAGGAAAAATGTATACATGAATCATGTGAAAGTACATTTCAATATCAATTTCAACATTTCCTATGTAATAAATGTACTATCATTCAAAGTGCTTAAATACAGGGCATGTCTGCAAAGCACATGATAAAACGCTTCGCTACAACTCAAACTCGAATGGTTCCCTAATAAATAAAATAAGAATATAATTTCGAGTTTCCTTAGAAATTGCTTATTTTTTGTATAGAATGCCCCCATCAAGATGAATGCCATAACCCGAACTAAACAAACACAAGCAATATTAAGATATTAGTTCTTTCAAAAATACCAACCCAAGGTGAACAAAGTTAGCCCGACACACATTAAGAGCGCGGCGAGAAAGTCCAGAGGACCATACCGTTTGCCTTGGATCAGAATTCCTCCGGCCAAAACAGGAATCAGTTTGCAGCACTTGAAGATCACCTGAGTTGGGTAGTTCAGGTAGCCGAGCGAAGCATTCGATAGGCCCATGGTGCCCAGGGTGAGAAAGGCCAGTAGGAAATAGGTCCGGATTGGTATTCTATAAAAAAAAACTTTCTTTAATAAATGCAATTCGGGCTTCTTCGATGATACTAATTAACAAACGTAGAAACATTAAAAGGTCTTCTGATGGATTAAATATAGCGCTGTCATTTGTTTTTTGGTTTTGTGAAAAAAGGATTTTGGCCGCAATTTTTGTTATTTAGTAGAGGAGTTATTATCTTGGTTTTACAGTTTCCCAACTTTTTATAAATATTTTTGTAAAATTTTTAGGACAAATTTCAGTTCAATACATAAATTAAAAATATATTTTGGGTAAATTTAAAATTCTGTCAAAATATTTTCAGTTAATTTTAAACGAAGCTAGTAGGTATTTACTCCAAATCCAAATCGTTTATTGTCTAACAGGAATATACCCAATTACAAGACAAATTAGTTAAATTAACGGTTAAAAATACTTGATAAAATCTAGCATAAAATAAGATAAAAGGTTAATTAATAATAGATAATAAAAATACATTACATAATTTCAGAAGCCTTAGACCAGCAGTGATAAGACTAGATAAATAATACATCACAACGCAACAAGGAGAGATAAAAATCCACATAAAATCACAGATTTATCTCAGTCTATAATTAGGTTCAAATTGGAACATATATGTTTACTAAACGCATAATCTGATGGATTATAAAGATCCACATCACAACCACTACAAAACATATTAAACCATTTGCAAGATCGGTAGGTATAAAGGAGCCTTGCTAACTGTATTTGTGTGGCTAGCTGGTATATAGAACAGAAAATGTCTTCTAGTGTTGGCTGGAGGCACCCAAAACGGTAATTGAGTTAGGAGTTCCGAAGCATCCACTTTATTATTGCACAATTTATATAGAAACATTTGACTAGCTAAAACAGTGCTATGTTTAATTGATAAAAAATTAAATCTATTCAATAAATACTCCTGCTCAATACCTCTTTCCGGGTACACTCCATCAAGTTTAAAGGCTTGTTTAAAGCTTGTTCCTTTCACACCAATCGAAAACTCGATTTATATCCTCCTGCAGTATATGGCAGTCCTCAACACAATTTATAACCCTGAACAGCTTTAAATCATCTGCAAACATTAGGCCCCCACTCTGCACTTGAAGTAAAAATATCATTGATAAATATACTGAACAGTAATGGTACAAGTTTACTGCCCTGAGGCGCACCACTTGAAGCAAACTATTCAGCAGACCTAAAACCATTGTATTCGACATATTGAAGCCTGTTTGACAAATAGGAAACAACGAATCTTACAAGATTCGGGTGAAAACCAATCGACACCATCTTCTTAGCCAACAGTCCAAGGTCTAGCCTATCAAAGGCTTTTGCAAAGTCGGTGTACACTACATCCAACTGGCACCCCTTATTGATTGCCTTATGAGCTGTCTGCAGAAAACATGAAAGATTCGTAATTGTAGATCTTTTGGGAAAAAACCATGTTACTTCTCAGATATTAAGTGCTTCGTTTGGTGACACAATTTCTCATGCAGACAGACCTCAAACACCTTGGGAAAATTTGAGAGGATAGAAACTGGGCGATAGATCTCTATGTCACTAACCTCTCCACTCTTGAAAACTGGACATATTCTAGCCTTTTTCCATCTCTCAGGGAATACCTGTGTTTTTAAAGACAGGTTATACAGGGACTGAAGTGGTACAGCCAAAACAGATGCACAGTCTCGCAAAATGAAAAAGGGCAACAGGTCAGGACCAGCCGTCTCCCTGTCTTTCAGTTTTTCAAAGCCATTGTAACATCCGCCCCGCTAAAACCCTGAATCAAGATGTTACTTGAACCCCCACTTTCATGATAGGTTGTCTGAAATGAACTAGAATCAACATATACACTTTCAAAAAAATCAGCAAAAGCAATCACAACATTTTCAGGCCCCTCAATGCCAGAACCCCTATAACACATAGACCCAGGAATACGAGATTTATTTCGCTTTCGACGAATGAATTTCCAGAAATATTTTGGATCACTTTTAATTGAAGCTTCAGTCTCAGCCATATAATCATGATGGGCAAGATTAAGCTTCTGTTTTACATCCCTACGTATTCTCTCAAATTCCTCATACACTGCTGGGCTTTTATTTCTTAGCCACTTCCTATGTAGATCAGCCTTTTGCCTTAACAAATTCTTGATCTCGTTAGTATACCAGAAGGGATAGGAGTATTTACTTTTATGGCCTTGATAGTGATCAACGCTCCCATAGAATGCCTCTAAGGCGTCATTTACACCTGCATATGAGGAGACAAAACTCCAATCAACCCCAGATATAAGCTCATAAAGCAAACGAAAGTTGGCTCTTCGAAAATTATATCCAACACCATCACGATTAGGAGCAAAGGATGAATCCTCGGATGAATCATTCCCACCACTCGCTGTTTGCAAAGATAAGGCAATGGCAGGGTGATAACCATCCTCAGGAACAAGTGGTTGCTCTTCCCTACTAACACTACACTGAAAGTTAGAGAGGATTAATGCCCAGTTTCTGAAAGTATGGATAACTATATTCTTCAAATATTTCCTATGACAACAATTGTTAATACAATTGTAACCATAGTAATTATAGGCTTCATAACTTTATACACTAGATATCTGGTACTTCAGAAACCGGGCATAAGTCAAGGATGTTGTTATTAGAGTTAAGTATATTGTTACGGCTAGCCTAACAACCATCCGAACGTTTTTGTGCTACCCTATAGAACTAGCCGCCGCCTTGCCGCTCGCTTCTCTATCTGTATGACTCATCGCCCGGCTGGTCGCGAAGTTTCAGGATCGCTGGAATTATCTCGATGGCCTCGTCGAGATCATATAGAGTGGCCTCGGAATACTTCCCGAATATTCGTGATAGATTTAAGATTATATATAAGCAGACCTGAGGCGAATGTTAGTCAGTCAGTCAGTCGGTTAGTTAGTTCAGTTCAGTTAATCATTGAGTGTTGAATAGATATAAGAGTAGTATAGAGTGTTAAATTGTATACAGTGGTAGTGAATAAAGAGAGTATTAGTTGAAAATAGCAAAGTTGTAATTCTGTTAAGAACCCAAGGGAAAAACGTAACATTTGATGTCAGAAGTCGGATTGTGAGGGGACCGGACTTGCGAAGTATTTTTCGAGGAAAGAAGAGGTACAAGTACGTCAACGAGACCGTTTGATTGGTGGATTCTGGTAAAAGTTTATAACATTCTATGGTCAATACAAGGCAACAAACGGCAGAAATGGAGCAAATTAATAAAATGTTGGCCAATTTCATGGAAAATCTAAATGCTGAGAGATAAATAGAACAGGACCGGCTGCAGAAAATTTTTCAAGATCAAGAAGATAAAAAGCAAGCGGATCGGGAAGAGGATGAACGTAAAAGGCAAGCAGAACAGGACCGGCTTCAGAAAATTTTGCTCGACCAAGAAGACAAAAGACAAGCAGAACAGGACCGGCTTCAGAAAATTTTAAAATACCAGGAAGATAAAAGGCAAAGAGAACAGGACGACCGACTTCAGAAAATTTTGCAAGATCAAGAAGATAAAAGACAAGCGGAACGGGAACAGGATGAACGTAAAAGGCAAGCAGAACAGGACCGGCTTCAGAAAATTTTACAAGGTCAAGAAAATAAAAGGCAAGCGGAACGGGAAGAGGCTGAAGGTAGAAGGCAAGCAGAACAGGAACAGCTGCAGAAATGGATGCTGGATGTAATTGTAGGCGAGCAAGGAAAATTACAGAAAGTATTGGACGGGCAAAATGAGAAATTTGAAAAAGAAGTAAACAATATACAAAAAGAAGTTGTAACTGTACAAAAAGAAGTAGGAGACGTACAGAAAGAAATGAAGAATCTACAAGCAGAAGTTTCCAGACTAAAAAATCAAGGATCCACCGAGAGGGTATTGTCCACAGGACAAGATATTAAACCTCCACCCTATGACGGTCAAACATCCTGGACAATGTACAAAAGGCAATTTGAAGCCGCCGCTGTTGCCAACGGTTGGAATAATGAAGAAATGGCTACATCAGTAGTGGTAGCGCTTCGTGGATCTGCCCTGGAACTATTGCAGACTATTCCCATCAGCCAACAGGGGAAATATGACATACTTGCAGCTGCCCTGGAGAGACGATTTGGAGACCAACATAGAAGACAACTGTATCAGGCACAAGTTAAGTCCCGAGATCAGAAGCCTGGTGAAAACCTGCAAGAGTTTGAGGCAGACGTCAGACGTCTCGTTCAGTTGGCTTATCCGGGAGCAACAGAAGAATTTCAAGAGGAACTTGTTGCTGAATATTTCGTGGACGGTGTCAGAGATCCAGAAACTCAGAAGATGCCAAATTTGATAGCAGCCGTGAAGTTTTGGGTAGAGCTCTGGAAATCGAGGCGGCCTGTAACATCTCTAAGCCAGCAATCAGGGAAGTATCCATCAAGGAAGAAAATTTGGCGAACAATTGTGAACTAACTGAAATGGGCGGTATTTTGAAGAAATTAACCGAAGTTCTTCAGGCCACGGGGAGATTCAGGGAGTCACTAGAAGTTAGGCCATACAACCGTAATCAGTGCTATAGAGATGGCAAGACTGGACACTTCAAAAGGGCCTGTCGACTACAAAGATTCCAGGAGCCAATAGAAGATAGGCCACATAGCCGAAATACATCAAATCAGTGCTATAGATGTGGAAAGACTGGACATTTCAGAAGGGACTGTCGAGTACGGATATTCCGGGAGCCAACAGAAGTTAGACCATGTAATCAAAAGGCTATAAATCAGTGCTATAGATGCGGCAGGACTGGGCATTTCAAAAGGGACTGTCAAGTACAAAAATTCCGGGAGCCACTAGAAGATAGGCCACGTAACCGAAATGTTTCAAATCAGTGCTATATATGTGGCAACATTGGGCATTTTAAGAGAGACTGTCGAGTACAACTACGACCTACAGCTCCATCCAGAGACAACAGCAGTTCAAAGCCAAGTCAGGAAGAGTTGCAACAATATAACTTTAAGGCTAAGCACAGGGAAGGAAGATGGCATAGTAATACAGATGATATATCCAGAAGGTCATGTGAGGATAATTATAAACATCGCCAAAGAATTGACCAACGAGAAGGAATCACTCCCATTAGGCGAATCAAGTTTAAGGTTGATCAGCAGTGGACCACAGAGCAACTGAAGAAGGATCAGCTTGAGGATAATGAAATAGCACTGCTACTAAAAGCTTAGGAAGAACGCCAACCAAGACCAAGCTGGAGAGATATTTCAACTGAGGGATCTACTTTTAAATCTCTGTGGGCTCAATGGGACTCCCTGGTAGTTGAAAATGGACTCCTTAAACGAGCCTGGAAAAGCGCCGATGGCAAAGTAGTGAAGAAGCAGTTAGTGGTACCAAAGAAGAGGGTATCGGAAGTTTTGGACGAAGTACATAATAGAAAGTTTGGTGCTCATCTCGGAGTTAACGGAATGATTGACAAGATCCGCGACAGATTTTACTGGGTCAACGACTGCCAGGATGTGAAATCATGGTGCCGACAGTGTTCAACCTGTGCCTCAAGTCAAGGATCCCAGACAAGATCCAGTGGGAAGATGAAACAGAATGATGTGGGACTACCGTTTGAACGTCTCGCCAGTGACCGAACGAAGGCTCGATATGATCTCCAAGCTAACTCTAGGGAATTTCGGATGAACGATAAAGTCTGGTTATATAATCCGCAAAGGAAGACAGGAAGATCTCCCAAGCTAACACCAGTATGGGAAGGACCCTATACGGTCATCAAAAGAATTAATGACGTTGTGTATAGAATTCAGCGTAGCCCCAGAAGCAAACTGAAAGTTGTCCACCTCGACAGGTTGAAAGCATATCACGGACATGAAGTAGCTGATCGGGACGATCAGAAGTAAGAGGGAGGCAATGTTACGGCTAGCCTAACAACCATCCGAACGTTTTTGTGCTACCCTATAAAACTAGCCGCCGCCGTGCCGCTCGCTTCCCTGTCTGTATGACTCATCGCCCGGCCGGTCGCGAAGTTTCAGGATCGCTGGAATTGTCTCGATGGCCTCGTCGAGATCATATAGAGTGGCCTCGGAATACTTCCCGAATATTCGTGATGGATTGGAGATTATATATAAGCAGACCTAAGGCGAATGTTAGTCAGTCGGGTTAGTTAGTTCAGTTCAGTTAATCATTGAGTGTTGAATAGATATTAGTTGTAAAGTTATAAGAGTAGTATAGAGTGTTAAATTGTATACAGTGGTAGTGAATAAAGAGAGTATTAGTTGAAAATAGCA
Organism: Pissodes strobi; assembly: GCA_016904865.1. NCBI lineage: Eukaryota > Metazoa > Arthropoda > Insecta > Coleoptera > Curculionidae > Pissodes > Pissodes strobi. The sequence continues at coordinate 44,901 of MU183155.1, forward strand.
AAGTTGTAATTCTGTTAAGAACCCACGGGAAAATCGTAACAATATATTATTAAGTACACCATACAAAGTTTCGCAAGCATCGTTCACTTCAATACATGCACATACCTCACCCCAATCAACATTCAAAAAGTATTCGTACATCAATACATAATCAGCCTTTCTGAAGTTAAATGACTGATTAAAATTCTTACACACTTTAAATTGGTCACAGTGCTCAATACCAGGATCGAGTACAATGTGCAATGGAGGGTGGTGATTATCAACCCTAGACAACGCAACCCTGCTCTCCACAATCTCACACTTCACATTCGCAAAAACTAAATCCAAAAGTCTACCGTTATTATTCTGTATATCGTTACACTGACGCAAATCAAGTATTTTACCAAAATTTTGCAAAATAATATTCTTAAAATTACTCTCATTGCTGTTAAAATAGGGGGCGTTGAAGTCGCCCAAAATAATAACATTTTTATATTGTACGCTGTGGTGTGACATTAGAGACTCTATAAACTGTTCATAAATTTCATTAGGCAGTGACGGTGCTATGTAGAGAACAATCACTGAAAACACATAGTAATTAATCTTTATTCTACAGCCAACTATCTCAATAAGTGAAAATTGTTCCTTTAACAGTGAAGTCAATAGGCGTAGGCTTGTCCCTAATTGCCAAGAGCACACCTCCCCCCGTAGCGCAGCCATGTGCCATCAAATTACGATCATCCCGAAAAACATTATAATTGTCTGTAAAAAGTTCCGAACTAGACACCTGACTCTGCAGTCACGTTTAACTAAGCGCCAGGACATCGTAAAAATTTGTTGATACTGAGTTATATATATCTTGAGTTTTAGTGTTAGCTCCTCTAATGTTCTGATAATAAAAAATCAGTTCACTACTGCTGCAAGAGGGTGGCTGCTTATTGGAAGCGATTCGGTCTGTAGTTGCCTCCTGAGACATTAAATTGTGGTTGATATCCGTATTCACGCTGATTGTTTTTGAAGAACCGGTGATTGGCGCTGTTGCGCTGGTACTGTTGTCGCCCTGGACATTCGTTGAATTTTCTCTGATTCCGTGTAATTGCAGTTCTCCCAGTTCCGATGTCATCTCTCTGTCCACGAAAGGAATGTGAAAAGTTGCTAGTGTCTGTATTTTTAAACCTATATTCTGACGTAATAATACCTTCCGGCCAAACGGCAGGGTTTAAAGCGTCATTCAGCATATCAGCTTCAACTGCTACTCTAAATGAATTGTAGATTCCCCAATTCTTTACAGGATTTACAACAAAACAGCGATTAGGAAAACTAGATTGTAGATATTCCTGCAGATTTTCGTGAGTATATGTTGTAGCATATTTGGATGTAAAGAGCCACCTCATTTCTTTGGCTGCAACGTTACCAGCTTCTCTATTGGCTCCCACAATCTTGCGAGTCTGACTAGTATTTGTATTTGCAAGATTGGTAATATTAGTCATTATATTCTGCTGCTGAGCCTCTTCAATCGCCATAGAAACTTGCTGCTTTGTAATTGCGCCTTTATTTTTGGATTCCATGTTTGGTTCTCCAGATTGAGTGTTTTCTAGTTTTTCCTTATTTTTGCCTCGATTAGACCCTTTTCTTGGAGGAGGTTCAATGCTGGCCAGTATTATGTCTCTTGATTCAACCGCAGTCTTGCTGTTAGCTCGTGGAAGCGTATCAGAGGCTGCCTTTCAGAGAAATTGCCCAGATTTGTTTGATCTAAGAAAGAAGCTCAAAAAATCCTATCGTAAAGATCTAAAAACAGCAAAGTTAAATGCACATAATAGATACCTAGAAAATCATAACTTTAGTCCTGCAGCTATATGGAATTTAGTTAGAGAAAATTCAAATATCTCAAAGCGAAAAATTCAATTCAACAACAACTGCTTTTCCTCAAATGACTTTAATACATTTTTCTCAAATATTGCTTCAAAGATTATAAATGAACTGCCACCTCCCCGTGACTCTCCGGAAGATTTTCTTTTTCACTTTGTTTCTGACAAAATAATGCCAGAGCAGCGTTTTAGCTTCTCTGAAATTAGTTTCATAGAGGTTCGTGATATAATACATCTGTACATCCGGCTGAATTCTGGAGAGGTTGCTGCGGCAGTATTCTGTGATCTGTCCAAGGCATTTGATTGCGTGGATCACGGAATACTGTTGTTGAAACTAGATATGTATGGATTTAGGGGCATGGCGTTGGAATGGTTTCGATCGTATTTGTCTGAGCGTGTTCAGACGGTCGTGTTTGCTGGGAGCAGCTCGGATGAACTGAGTGTGAGGGCCGGCGTTCCCCAGGGCTCTGTCTTGGGGCCACTTCTGTTCCTGATTTATGTGAATGACCTTTCGCACCTTTCGATAGCGGGAAAATTCACCATCTTCGCCGATGATACCACCACTCTCTGGCATGATTCGGATGTCGATCATCTCAGATCCAATGTAAGGACAGATTTGGTGAAGATAAAGCGGTGGTGTGATGCAAACTCTTTATCATTTAATGTTTCCAAAACCAACATTTTAAATTTTAAGTGTGCTGTGGAGGATATTTATCTGGAGGGTCAACTGATTCCAACACCCAACATAAACAAATTTCTGGGCTTATCAATAGATAACTCTTTGAAGTTTGAAGATCATATATTGAATGTTTCCAATAAGATCTCTTCTGGTTGTTATGCCCTCAGGGTAATTTCTAACAGTTTGGACTTCTCCATCGCTAGAAATTCTTATTTTGCTTTGGTCGAATCCCACCTTCGATATGGTATTTGTTTTTGGGGTTCGTGTGCTCACTACTTGTTCAACTCTGTGTTTGTCTTGTAAAAAAGGGCAATCAGATATATGTGTGGTGCAAAGGTTCGCGATTCATGTCGTCCATTATTTATAAGACATGGCATTTTGACTCTGTGTTGTATATTTGTTTTGGAGACGGTTTGTCTTATTTTTAAGAAATACAAGAGTGAGCGTTCTATAGGTGGGCAATATAATATGCGTCACACTCACACCCTTGTGTTACCCATTTCACGCTCAGAGCTAGTTAGAAGCTCCATAATTTATGGAGGCAAGAAGATCTTTAATCATCTACCCTTGCGGTTGAGAAGGCAACCATGCATTGAGCGGCTCCGAAAACAAACAAAACAAGTGTTATCGGAGAAGGCTTACTACAACCTAAATGATTTTTTTAGTTATAGGATTGATTGAAAAATGCTTGTGAAGATTGTTCTACTTTTTATATCGTCTTTTTTCTCTTTATTACTCTAAAAAAATGCCTCAAAATCTCCAAAGTAATTCCTGTTCATAAAAAGGGGCCTAAGGATGTCCTTGGAAACTTCAGACCAATTTCCATCATTCCGGTCTTTGGGAAAATTTTTGAAAAAGCTCTTAAAAATCAGTTAGTTACCCATTTCGAAAAATGTAATTTGTTTAATGTTAGACAATTTGGTTTCAGAGAGGCACACTCTACTGTCATGGCAATTGACAAGATCATCGAAATTATCAATAGTGGATATGAGGAATGTGGGTATACAGCGTCTTTGTTCTGTGATCTAACAAAGGCGTTTGACTGTGTCTCCCCCAGCTTACTGATTGCAAAACTGAAAGGCTATAACTTTACTACTGATAGCGTGAATCTTCTTGAATCGTATCTCACTCACAGAGAACAATTAGTTTCTTTGAACGGGAATAAGTCTAATACACTACCTGTGAGATTTGGGGTACCGCAGGGGTCTGTGCTGGGACCGGGCCTATTTCTTATTTATATTAACGACATACAAGTAATGAGTGATAATGGTGAAATTATTTTATTTGCAGACGATACCACAGCTCTGAATGTCCATCGTGACCTGTCAGTTGCGCGGGGATTACTTGGGCAGACAAGGGCAAGCCTAAATGACTGCTTTTCAGCTAATCAGTTCTGCCTAAATGACGCAAAAACTAAGGAAATGTATTTTTCACTTAGAGATCTGAGTTCAGTAGATAACAGTGAGAGCGTTCGTTTTCTGGGTGTGTATCTGGATCCCAAGTTCAAATTCAAATTCAAATTCAAATTGTTTATTCATGCTTTTATACATACATAGCACTTACACACGTCAAAGTAGAAAAAATACATATAAAGCCTTAACCAACCTAAAACCTTACACATTAAAAACACTTAAATTATTTTAAAATAGTCAAAAGAACATAATTTTGCAAGTCACAAATTTAGTTTAAAATGTCAAACATATTACAAACAACAAATTAAAATTCAGTTAAAACAATTAAGATCAGACAAAAATTCATTCGCCGAGTAATATGCACTACTGAGAAGAAAACTCTTTACTTTACTTTTAAATGCTATTATCGGTAGCTGTTTTACATTTTCAGGTACTTTGTTGTAAAAGTGAATACCTAGATGATTAGGCCCATCCTGGCAACGTTTTAACCTCCAACAGTTCAAAACAAGATTTTGTTTGTTTCGAGTATCATGGTTATGTATGGAATCATGCGTTGTATAAAGAGTGATGTTATTTTTAATGTAGCATAAGGTTTCCAAGATAAAAAGTGATGGCAACGTTAGTATTTTATTTTGTCTAAAGGCTTCCCGGCAGTCATCCCTATATCCCAGACCCGCAATCACTCTAACTGCCCTCCTTTGAAGACGAAAAACCCTCCCAGCCCCCGCAGCATGTCCCCAAGCAATTATTGCATAAGAAATGTGCGAGTGGCAGAGAGAGAAATACGCCTGTCGGAGGACAGTCTGAGACACACACTCACCCAGGTTACGCAGGATATAAATATTTTTGCTCAGCTTTGTAGAGAGCTGATCAGTGTGTGCATCCCACCGAAGTCTGAAGTCTAGGATGACCCCCAGGAACCTTACAGAGGTTACCAAGTCAGTCTCTGGTATTGCCCTTGTTGAAAAAATCATGGATTGAGTTTTGTCCACATTAAGGAAAAGTAAGTTTGAACTAAACCATGCTTCAGCCATCTCCTGTGCCTCCCCCGACTTTGCTTTAGCCTCCTCCAGATTTGCATGCTTATTAGTTATGGCAGTATCATCTGCAAAAAGAGTGTACTGTGACGTAGGGTCATAACCTGGTATATCATTAATATAAATTAAAAAGAGCAGTGGTCCAAGGACTGATCCTTGGGGAACGCCCACAGTTACACTACCTCTCGCAGACTCAACCCCATTCACTTTGACTCTCTGAGTTCTATCCATAAGATAGCTCTCAATCAAAGATAGGCTAGAGTTCTCGAAGTTGTAACGCTGAAGTTTTTTTAAAAGCAAGTGGTGAGAGACACAGTCGAATGCCTTACTTAGGTCACAGAAGACAGTTGTTGTATAAGTGGATTCATCAAAAGCGTTTAGAATATTTGAAACCAAATCTAAAATACCTAAGGTGGTATTAAGGCCCTTTCTAAAGCCAAACTGACTGTTAGTAAATAATTTATGGGTTTCAAAGAAATGAGCTATCCTGGCAGCCATACATTTCTCAAATATTTTAGAAAGTATTGGTAAAAGTGAGATTGGCCTATAATTTGAGACATCGCTTGGATCTCCTTTTTTAAAAATTGGGGCTACTACAGCTTCCTTGAGAGCATCTGGAAATACTGACTCCCCAAAACAAACATTTATTAATTTAGTTAAAGGACTTATAATTAGGTTCTTAATGGATTTAATTAAAGAAACATTTAGGCCATAAGGGTCCCTGCTTGTTTTATTTTTTAAAGAGTTTATGGTATCACGCACCTCATTCATTGTTACCGTAGCAAAACTGAAAGCAGTGTGCAGCCCCATGTATATTTTGAACAGGGTCAAAATTTGGTGGTCTTACTTTAGTTTGTAATTCATGAGCAATACCTATGAAGAATTTGTTAAATTGGTCGGGAGGTATATTTACACCCTCACCGCCATCCTTTCTAACTATGCCACGATGTTCGTTAATTATATTCCACATGCATTTTATGGGATTAGAAGCATTACATATTAGAGTATCATTTGCTGATTTTTTAGCATTTTTTATTGCAGCTTTATACTGGTTTTTATATGTATTTTTATGTTGTTTTAAAGCAAGAGTAGGGTGCTTACTATATAGCTCACTTAACAAATTTAGATGTTCACGCATGTGTCTAAGATCATCATTAAACCAGTTGATGGTTCGAGTTTGATCATTTCTTTTTTGATATGTTTTTTCAGGAAATGATTTTAAAAAAGCATCTGACAGACATTCACTAAACATAGAAAACTTTTTATTTGCATTAATATTGGAGTCATTTAAAAAATCCCACCCAAACTGCTGAATACAATTATAAAAATTGAACTTACCCACCTCTGTCAAGGGCCTAGAAGTTATTTTAGTGGTTTTTATATCTAATTTTTGTATAGTTATAGGAAAATTAATGATCTGCCCTCGGTGGTCAGAGAACGATGAATTAACAACTGAAACATTGCAATTTAGATAATCAAAATTAAGAAATATATTATCCAGGCATGAGTCTTGACGAGTAGGCTCTATTACCATTTGTTTTAAGCCGTATGATTCCAATAAACAACATAGGTCTCTACACTCCCTGCTCTCAGTGCCAAAATGGACATTGAAGTCTCCAGATAATACCACTTTATTATGACAGCCAATTTGGCTCAACGCACACTCAAGAACTTGTAAGAAGGTGTCAAAGTTGCCAGATGGTGACCTATATAAATTCAAAACATAGATTTTAATTTTTTTTATAAAAACTCCGCATAATTCGATAGTTTTCTCCACAGCCAGTGCATCCACACCAGTCAAAGCTGAATATTCCAAACATGGATCCAGGAAAATCGCTGAACCACCCCATTGAGCTCCATCTCTGCCTCGATCCCTACAGAATGCTGCCGCTTTCATATATTTTCCAACACGTGTTAGCTCTATTTCATTAGAACTAAGCCAGTGTTCATTTATGCAGACAATATTAACGCCCCTTTCTTCCAGGAATCCCTCAAGTAGACTTACTTTATTTCGCAAGGATTGAATATTGATGTGAAACAAGCTGATTAAAGTTTCTAGGTTTGATAAACCTGTGGAGTCCCCAGGCGTTGAAGGTTCAGAAAATGGTTTATTGCGATACCTTTCGGCCACAAATCGGGCGTCATTGCTTCATTACGCTTACTTACTGGTACTGCAAGCTTGAAGGAACTTCTGTCCTTGTCTTTTTTTGTCCGCATTTTGTAGCAAGTGGAGTCTTTAATTCCCTTGTTGTTCAGATAGTCCATGATTGCTTCTGGTGTCGTGCTTGGAACAAAACCTGAGATGAAAATCCAGGCCAGTTGTTTGGAGCCGGCTACCGATAACTGTGGAACACTTTGGCATGTTCCCTTTATAGGCTCTGGTCGTTTGCCTTTACGTTTTCCCTGGACAAGCTTCCACCCAAATGTAGGGTTTTCGTGCGCGTTTTCCGCTATTTTCTCCACATTTTCCGTTTTACTTTCATCTTGTTGTTGTTGTTGTTGTTCGCCGTTATTAACTGTTTCATTTTCTGCCACGTCGTCATCGCCCGTTTTTAGTGTTTTTGTGTCAACACTGTCAACTTCAATAGTGACAACGTCAACATTTGCTGCACTATTTGAACAATTTTCGGGCATAACAACTATGCTGCTAACTTCATCCGTATTCGGGAGAATGGGAGCGGCTGGAGTGTTGCCATTTATTTGAGCATTTCCCGCGTTTTTCTTGTTGACATTTTTTTGTTTAATTGATTTATTTTTTTGATTTTCTTCCAAATACCTGATTTTTTCCTTAAGCAGTTCTGTGTTTTCCTCCAGAAGCCTATTTTTATCTTGTAGTTCTTTTACCAGCATCCTAAAGACTTCCACATCCTGGGCCGGTTTTGAGGTTAGGAGATCATCACAACACACTAATCTCGTTGAATCGATAATCCTGACTTTTCCTGCAAAATCTCTTTCAGCACAGGACTTGTGGAAAGTATTTCCACAATTTACACAAACCATACTTGTCGCTTGTCGGGTTTTATGACATGCAAAATATATTTTTTCCGGATCGTCGTCCGACCGCTGTTTATCACTCGGCGCCATTTTAACAAGTCTGACATGGTGCCATCATACCGAGTTCCTAGCTAAAAAATTGGCAAGTAACATCTTTTTATTGCGGAGTTTATCGGGTCATCTCTCGAAGCCAGGCTTGGTTATTGCCTTCCATGCAATAATACAGGCCTTAATATCTTACTCCCTGTTTAATTGGGGACATGCCTTTTCGGCTTCCAGGATTTTCTCACTTCAGAGAAGAGCTGTCCGTATAGTGGATGGCTTAAGTTACCGGGAAGATTGCCGTGCCGCATTTTCTAGGCTAAATATTTTAACTTTGCCCAGTCTCTATATTTTTCAATGTCTGGTCCACGTCAAATCAAACGAAGACTCCTATATCAGGCATGCCAACGTCCATCGACATGGTACTCGCAACAACATATATATAGTACCCGATTTTCAGAGACTTAGTAAAACGAAGACTGGAACTAACTATTACGGTCCTAGGGCATTTAACTTGTTGCCACGGGGGATCAGAGAATTGCCTGTTGGCACGTTCAGTAGGGCAGTGAAGGGGTATCTTATAAAAAAAAATTTTTACTGTCTTGAGGATTATTACTCCAATAATATTAATTTTAAGGATTTTAACCTGTAACTAAGTTGTGACATGTAAATTTTTATTTGTTTTAGGTGTAAGTATTTTATTTTAATTGTAAGTCACTTGTGATTTCATATTTCACATTGCTTCTTACTGGAAAAATGATTGGGATTTTATTGTAAAAAAAATCTATTCCAATCCAATCTTGTGACGTGTGTAAACATCTTTGTATGTGTTAACATTAATAAATTATTTGATTTATTTATTTATTTATTTATCAACGGGAATATCCCAATTTTACAAAAAGTCAATTTTACAAAAATTAATTATTAGTCTAGTCTAAGAATAAAATGTTAAAAAAAATTAAGTACACAATATATAAATGGCAAACGAGCTATAAAGTTACAAACTATACACTAACTATAAAAACAACAATGGACCACTAAATTATGTAAAAGGCTAGGCTAGCAATCTATAGTCGCGGATGCTGTGACTGTATCGCTACATTCCATGCCATATTTCACTTTTCGAATGGCCCTCCGCTCGCTACCGCTCGCTACGGGGGCTCAAGAAAAGGAAACTAACCAGGTGCTAACCCAATCTAACCCAAGACATACCCAAAAACAAGAAAAAAACAGTTTAGAAATATAACCTTAAAAAAAAATTTAAAACAGCAATGGGGTTTGAACTCGAGTCGCCGAAGTGAAGGCTAGTCGTGCAAACACCTAGACCACCAGGGCACATACAAACGATTGGTTGCATCACGAAGACATGACGCGCAGGTGCGCGCGCACGAATGGAATGTAGCGATACAGTCACAGCATCCGCGACTGCAATCTATTGACTATTAAGTGCTGCCCTAAGGGAGCACAAGGAGGTGTTAAACAAGTCAACTCTCAATTCATTTGCATGATACATCATTCTGTTTATAGATGAGAATTGACCATAATTGGTGCGATGGTTTTCAATATGAAATGTATTCACAACTCTAAGTGATCTAGGAGGAGCATGAATATGAACAAGTTGCAGGAGGTCACTACAATCTATACTGTTATTAAGTATTTTATAAATAAAGATTCTATCAAAATTAATTCTCCTTTCATTTAAGGACTTTATATTCAACATAGTCAGGAGATGATCATATGTACAAGTTTCAACATCAAGTCCCAATCTAAATCTGACATGACACAAAAATTTGCGCTGCACTCTTTCTAGTCTGTCCCTATGACATTGATAGTATGGTGACCATACACAAGTATTATTCTCCAGTTGAGATCTAACTAAACACAAATACAAACTTTTGAGAGCAAATACGTTTTTGAAATCTTTGGTATGTCTTTTTACAAAGCCCAACATTTTTAGAGCTCTATTATACACATAGTCAATATGATTTACAAAAGTTAGTTTGTTGTCAAATATAATTCCTAGATCCTTAATTGTAGTTACACTATTAAGCAGAATATTTTGTATATAATATGAGTTAAGTTTTGGGCTGGATTTTCTGCTAAATTGTATATATTTACACTTACTTACGTTAAGGTGCATATTATTGTTTTCGCACCATTCCTCAAAACGTTGAAGGTCTCCCTGCAAAAGTACTGATGCATCTGGTGAGTCAAACACTTTAAATACCTTTAAATCATCTGCATACAATAAAACATTACTATGTTGGAAACAGTCAACAATATCATTCATAAAAATATTAAACAGTAAAGGGGCGAGATGACCTCCTTGTGGAACTCCAGATGTTACATTATAATCATCAGACATAGATGTTCCAATTTTAACTCTTTGCCTACGACCTATCAAATATGATTCAAGCCACTTCAACAATACACCATTCACGCCATAATCAGAAAGCTTCCGCAGCAAAACACCAAAATCAACTCTGTCAAAAGCCTTCTCAAAATCTGTATAAATGGAGTCAACT
>MU183155.1:61865-101417 GCA_016904865.1 Pissodes strobi
TTATATTCCACATGCATTTTATGGGATTAGAAGCATTACATATTAGAGTATCATTTGCTGATTTTTTAGCATTTTTTATTGCAGCTTTATACTGGTTTTTATATGTATTTTTATGTTGTTTTAAAGCAAGAGTAGGGTGCTTACTATATAGCTCACTTAACAAATTTAGATGTTCACGCATGTGTCTAAGATCATCATTAAACCAGTTGATGGTTCGAGTTTGATCATTTCTTTTTTGATATGTTTTTTCAGGAAATGATTTTAAAAAAGCATCTGACAGACATTCACTAAACATAGAAAACTTTTTATTTGCATTAATATTGGAGTCATTTAAAAAATCCCACCCAAACTGCTGAATACAATTATAAAAATTGAACTTACCCACCTCTGTCAAGGGCCTAGAAGTTATTTTAGTGGTTTTTATATCTAATTTTTGTATAGTTATAGGAAAATTAATGATCTGCCCTCGGTGGTCAGAGAACGATGAATTAACAACTGAAACATTGCAATTTAGATAATCAAAATTAAGAAATATATTATCCAGGCATGAGTCTTGACGAGTAGGCTCTATTACCATTTGTTTTAAGCCGTATGATTCCAATAAACAACATAGGTCTCTACACTCCCTGCTCTCAGTGCCAAAATGGACATTGAAGTCTCCAGATAATACCACTTTATTATGACAGCCAATTTGGCTCAACGCACACTCAAGAACTTGTAAGAAGGTGTCAAAGTTGCCAGATGGTGACCTATATAAATTCAAAACATAGATTTTAATTTTTTTTATAAAAACTCCGCATAATTCGATAGTTTTCTCCACAGCCAGTGCATCCACACCAGTCAAAGCTGAATATTCCAAACATGGATCCAGGAAAATCGCTGAACCACCCCATTGAGCTCCATCTCTGCCTCGATCCCTACAGAATGCTGCCGCTTTCATATATTTTCCAACACGTGTTAGCTCTATTTCATTAGAACTAAGCCAGTGTTCATTTATGCAGACAATATTAACGCCCCTTTCTTCCAGGAATCCCTCAAGTAGACTTACTTTATTTCGCAAGGATTGAATATTGATGTGAAACAAGCTGATTAAAGTTTCTAGGTTTGATAAACCTGTGGAGTCCCCAGGCGTTGAAGGTTCAGAAAATGGTTTATTGCGATACCTTTCGGCCACAAATCGGGCGTCATTGCTTCATTACGCTTACTTACTGGTACTGCAAGCTTGAAGGAACTTCTGTCCTTGTCTTTTTTTGTCCGCATTTTGTAGCAAGTGGAGTCTTTAATTCCCTTGTTGTTCAGATAGTCCATGATTGCTTCTGGTGTCGTGCTTGGAACAAAACCTGAGATGAAAATCCAGGCCAGTTGTTTGGAGCCGGCTACCGATAACTGTGGAACACTTTGGCATGTTCCCTTTATAGGCTCTGGTCGTTTGCCTTTACGTTTTCCCTGGACAAGCTTCCACCCAAATGTAGGGTTTTCGTGCGCGTTTTCCGCTATTTTCTCCACATTTTCCGTTTTACTTTCATCTTGTTGTTGTTGTTGTTGTTCGCCGTTATTAACTGTTTCATTTTCTGCCACGTCGTCATCGCCCGTTTTTAGTGTTTTTGTGTCAACACTGTCAACTTCAATAGTGACAACGTCAACATTTGCTGCACTATTTGAACAATTTTCGGGCATAACAACTATGCTGCTAACTTCATCCGTATTCGGGAGAATGGGAGCGGCTGGAGTGTTGCCATTTATTTGAGCATTTCCCGCGTTTTTCTTGTTGACATTTTTTTGTTTAATTGATTTATTTTTTTGATTTTCTTCCAAATACCTGATTTTTTCCTTAAGCAGTTCTGTGTTTTCCTCCAGAAGCCTATTTTTATCTTGTAGTTCTTTTACCAGCATCCTAAAGACTTCCACATCCTGGGCCGGTTTTGAGGTTAGGAGATCATCACAACACACTAATCTCGTTGAATCGATAATCCTGACTTTTCCTGCAAAATCTCTTTCAGCACAGGACTTGTGGAAAGTATTTCCACAATTTACACAAACCATACTTGTCGCTTGTCGGGTTTTATGACATGCAAAATATATTTTTTCCGGATCGTCGTCCGACCGCTGTTTATCACTCGGCGCCATTTTAACAAGTCTGACATGGTGCCATCATACCGAGTTCCTAGCTAAAAAATTGGCAAGTAACATCTTTTTATTGCGGAGTTTATCGGGTCATCTCTCGAAGCCAGGCTTGGTTATTGCCTTCCATGCAATAATACAGGCCTTAATATCTTACTCCCTGTTTAATTGGGGACATGCCTTTTCGGCTTCCAGGATTTTCTCACTTCAGAGAAGAGCTGTCCGTATAGTGGATGGCTTAAGTTACCGGGAAGATTGCCGTGCCGCATTTTCTAGGCTAAATATTTTAACTTTGCCCAGTCTCTATATTTTTCAATGTCTGGTCCACGTCAAATCAAACGAAGACTCCTATATCAGGCATGCCAACGTCCATCGACATGGTACTCGCAACAACATATATATAGTACCCGATTTTCAGAGACTTAGTAAAACGAAGACTGGAACTAACTATTACGGTCCTAGGGCATTTAACTTGTTGCCACGGGGGATCAGAGAATTGCCTGTTGGCACGTTCAGTAGGGCAGTGAAGGGGTATCTTATAAAAAAAAATTTTTACTGTCTTGAGGATTATTACTCCAATAATATTAATTTTAAGGATTTTAACCTGTAACTAAGTTGTGACATGTAAATTTTTATTTGTTTTAGGTGTAAGTATTTTATTTTAATTGTAAGTCACTTGTGATTTCATATTTCACATTGCTTCTTACTGGAAAAATGATTGGGATTTTATTGTAAAAAAAATCTATTCCAATCCAATCTTGTGACGTGTGTAAACATCTTTGTATGTGTTAACATTAATAAATTATTTGATTTATTTATTTATTTATTTATCAACGGGAATATCCCAATTTTACAAAAAGTCAATTTTACAAAAATTAATTATTAGTCTAGTCTAAGAATAAAATGTTAAAAAAAATTAAGTACACAATATATAAATGGCAAACGAGCTATAAAGTTACAAACTATACACTAACTATAAAAACAACAATGGACCACTAAATTATGTAAAAGGCTAGGCTAGCAATCTATAGTCGCGGATGCTGTGACTGTATCGCTACATTCCATGCCATATTTCACTTTTCGAATGGCCCTCCGCTCGCTACCGCTCGCTACGGGGGCTCAAGAAAAGGAAACTAACCAGGTGCTAACCCAATCTAACCCAAGACATACCCAAAAACAAGAAAAAAACAGTTTAGAAATATAACCTTAAAAAAAAATTTAAAACAGCAATGGGGTTTGAACTCGAGTCGCCGAAGTGAAGGCTAGTCGTGCAAACACCTAGACCACCAGGGCACATACAAACGATTGGTTGCATCACGAAGACATGACGCGCAGGTGCGCGCGCACGAATGGAATGTAGCGATACAGTCACAGCATCCGCGACTGCAATCTATTGACTATTAAGTGCTGCCCTAAGGGAGCACAAGGAGGTGTTAAACAAGTCAACTCTCAATTCATTTGCATGATACATCATTCTGTTTATAGATGAGAATTGACCATAATTGGTGCGATGGTTTTCAATATGAAATGTATTCACAACTCTAAGTGATCTAGGAGGAGCATGAATATGAACAAGTTGCAGGAGGTCACTACAATCTATACTGTTATTAAGTATTTTATAAATAAAGATTCTATCAAAATTAATTCTCCTTTCATTTAAGGACTTTATATTCAACATAGTCAGGAGATGATCATATGTACAAGTTTCAACATCAAGTCCCAATCTAAATCTGACATGACACAAAAATTTGCGCTGCACTCTTTCTAGTCTGTCCCTATGACATTGATAGTATGGTGACCATACACAAGTATTATTCTCCAGTTGAGATCTAACTAAACACAAATACAAACTTTTGAGAGCAAATACGTTTTTGAAATCTTTGGTATGTCTTTTTACAAAGCCCAACATTTTTAGAGCTCTATTATACACATAGTCAATATGATTTACAAAAGTTAGTTTGTTGTCAAATATAATTCCTAGATCCTTAATTGTAGTTACACTATTAAGCAGAATATTTTGTATATAATATGAGTTAAGTTTTGGGCTGGATTTTCTGCTAAATTGTATATATTTACACTTACTTACGTTAAGGTGCATATTATTGTTTTCGCACCATTCCTCAAAACGTTGAAGGTCTCCCTGCAAAAGTACTGATGCATCTGGTGAGTCAAACACTTTAAATACCTTTAAATCATCTGCATACAATAAAACATTACTATGTTGGAAACAGTCAACAATATCATTCATAAAAATATTAAACAGTAAAGGGGCGAGATGACCTCCTTGTGGAACTCCAGATGTTACATTATAATCATCAGACATAGATGTTCCAATTTTAACTCTTTGCCTACGACCTATCAAATATGATTCAAGCCACTTCAACAATACACCATTCACGCCATAATCAGAAAGCTTCCGCAGCAAAACACCAAAATCAACTCTGTCAAAAGCCTTCTCAAAATCTGTATAAATGGAGTCAACTGCAAATCCATTCTCAAGCGCTTCAGAAATTACTTTTTCGTACAATAGTAAATTTGTTGTTATTGACCTGCCTTTTGAAAAGCCATGCTGTTTGACAGAGATGATATTCTTGAAATACTCACAAAGAAATTCATTAACAATACATTCAAATATTTTGGGAAAATGTGACATTATAGTTATTGGCCGATAGTTAGTGACTTCATTTCTTGAGCCATTGTTTTTATAAATTGGACAAACAAATGATATTTTCCATACATTGGGAAATATACCTAACGACAGAGATTTGTTGTATATTAACCAAAGAGGCCTCGATAATGCAAAAGCACAGTTCTTTATAAATATGGGGGCAATACCATCAGGGCCAGGACCTTTTTTTAAATCTATATTTGACAAATGTTCCAATATATCACTTATCTTAATATTGAGACCATTTATATTAACATTGCTTGAGCATGAAGCAACATTAACAAGCCTTTCATTTTCATTTGGTTTTCCATAAGCCGATGAGAAAAAGTGAGAAAAGAAACCAACAGTGCCTTCCACATTATCACTTACTTCACCGTTATAATTAAGACAGACAGGAATGCCATTATCTGTTCGATAAATGCGGACGTAGTTCCAGAACGATTGTGGGTAGGTGGTTACTTTATTCTCAACTTCACTCACGTACATGTTATAACAAGACTTTGCCTGCCCTTTACATAGATCCCTAAGACTACAAAAACTATAATAATCATCAGCATCTCCAGTCTGTTTATATTTTTTGTGGGCCAATTTTTTGTTAAAGACATTGGTTTTCAGCTCAGTGCTAAACCATGGTGGAAATTTATATTTACTTTTAATCCTAATTTTAGGAACAAATTGAGTAATAACACTATTTAGAATCTGATAAAACAATAAAACATTATGCTCAACATCACCACATTCAAAGACATGATCCCAATTAACATTAAGTAGAAAATAATCAATATCACAAAAGTTAGAATGCTTAAAATCAAAAATTTCATCATCATACTCAACATGATCAGGTATATTATCACAGTTAACAGTAATGACTAGGGCTGGATGATGCCTATCACACTTTACTAAACTATCACTAGCGCATACAGTTTTATGACTTAGGTTATCACAGAAAATTAGGTCCAAATAATTTTGATTTTGATTTGATTTGATATGGACTGGTGTGTTTTTAGTATGTACTTAGGAATAAGTTTTATTGTAATTATTGACCTTTTAGATATTAGATACTAAGTAGGTATGGCTTTGTCAACAACTTTGTAAGTTACGACAATAAAGCTATTTTTTGACTTTGACATCGAGCAGATTTTTTCACTGACACCTGCTCTGTCATGACGTAGCCACATGAAATAATAAAATGAAACTATTTCTTATGAAATGACTGTTTTTACAAGTAAGTATGTAACATATGATTCCTCTTATCTATTTTGGTTGGGGTTTCGTCTTATAGTAGTAAAAAGCATATCAATCTAAAGATTATTCATAAACTAAAATCTAAAATACGCCACAGAAGATAAAATAGAACAATATAATAAAATAATGAAAACAAAAAAGTACATAGCCGTCCTGGATCAGATTCAAAAATTTGAAAATTACATTACAACTTAATAAAAAAAACAAAGAAAACCAACAGAAGACACAAAATTACATATAGGTACACACATAAATGGCTTTGTTTAAAATGGACAATTCAAAAACTCCTTAAGACTATAAAAACTGTGTTCAAGCAATAAATTTTGTATTTTTATCTTAAATCTTGTTTTATTTTTTTATAGCCTTTAAGTCTTGAGGTAAGGACTCTTATTATGGCATTAAATACAACTTTATAGTATGTTTTTTAGTACATTCATTAGCAACTTAAAATAAGTATCAAACCATGAAAGAAATGGTTAGAACATTCATATTTGATTGATTAATGAGTACCTGTATACCTATGAAAAATATGATTTTACATTTAGCCTCAGCTCTAATTGAGCATGATATTTAATTTAACTGCAATCGAATATATATAGAAATACAATTTTATTAGTTACTGGCAGCCACAGCCAACAATCAGTAAGTACTTACCTGCGTTTGTGAATACCCCTAATTTTGGTTTCAACGAGCCCAAAAACCGTATAATATCCAAATTGCACTAATGTAAGGTACCATCCATAGGGTTTAAAATCTTTGATGGTAAAAATCAGTTCCTGCATGTAGCCGTACAGCAAATAGAAGATAAATACCGCCACACTGCATAGCACAAATTGGGTAGTTTGACTGAAATCCGTAATATCAAGGCACAAAATGCTAATCCTGGGTTTCTCAGGTTGAGGGTCTATAACCAGCAACTTCTTCGATGCCATTTTGCTTGTTAATAAGGAACTAATTTGGCTTGTTAAGCGATTTTTTCAAGCAAGTCATCGCTCCTTCCGACACGTTGACATATTTAAAATTTTTATTTTTATTACTCACATGGCTTTCCGTCAAATTTGACAATTAGCTGATTGTTGAGCAACCATTGTTGCCAACCTTATCATTTGTTGCAAAGTT
Organism: Pissodes strobi; assembly: GCA_016904865.1. NCBI lineage: Eukaryota > Metazoa > Arthropoda > Insecta > Coleoptera > Curculionidae > Pissodes > Pissodes strobi. The sequence continues at coordinate 69,019 of MU183155.1, forward strand.
AGGTGAGTTCGATTGATGATTCCTTCATGTTTTAGGCCGATGCTATGAAGATTTTTGCCTAAATAGGTGGGATTTACGAAGTTAAGTGTTTATAAGATATATGGCGAATAAATTGAGAACGACCCAACAAAAATTCGATTTCTTCGGATGTTCAACCAGTAGAAAAAAATGAAGGTCAAATTATGGGCGGGTTCAACGCCATCTGGACAGCTGAACGTAAACAAAAAAATAGCAATGGCGGTCGTGTATCGGCAGTGATCTTTGCGGGACGGTTCGCCGTATAAAATCGCGATAAAAATAAAAATTATGGTAATTTTGGTTCGGTGAGAATTACTTAAAAAAACATAGCGAAAAAGTGTTTATTATGTATTGTACCGTCGATAAGAGCCACTGTAGTGCTACTTCCAGCACGAATGCCAAGCCGAAGGATGGTAAGTTTTTTGTTTTCTTTTTCCAAATTGTTGCAAAAGGAGTAGGAAACAACACAGTTTATATATTTATATGCCAGCTTCAGATAACGTTGTACCGTGGAATAAATACATTTAATTAATCAACGATTTACCGGTTCGCTATTGATAAGAATCAACTTTCCTATTGTTTTCAAAAACACAAAACAACATTCAGATTACAGTTTATGATTCCTTTATTTACTTTTTTGCCTGCTTTATTTTGGCAATTCTATGTGTTTTAGGCCTATTTAAATATAAGAATTTGTAGTTTTATTGTGTCATAGTCAGTTACTAAAAAAGCCTTCTATTTCTATATTTAAACTACGTACATACATACCTATTTAGGCAAATTTTTTATGTCATGCTATTTAATCTATCAGGAAATACTGCTGTTCTGCTTTATTACCCGCAGTTGTGGTAGATTATATAGTTTATAGCTGGATTAATTCATTTTTATTTGTAATAGATTAGGTCCTATAATATACTGTAGTAGGTAGGTACCTACTTAATAGATGTTAAAAACTCTTGTCTGCTGATAGGGAAGATGTTACAATTGAAGGAGAAGTTGTGTCAATAGCATCAATTAGCTCAAAGAAAGCTGTTAATAATAATATATCCCACCAAATGAATATTTTATGGATTGCATAGGTGGAAGTTCTAGAAATTATCTACTTAAGTAGCTACAATTATGTTGATATTCGATTATTAGGATTCTTCCAATTGTTTGGTGTGGTATACAACTCAAATAAACACAAGGGACTCCAAATTGCATATTAATCTCTCAATTAATTTGTAACTAATTACCTCGCTAATTATACTGACTAAAATAACAACAACAGTAATAATACTCATGTAAATAAACAAAAATAGAAGATAAAGTGCTCAAGGATGTAATTATTGAAATTTTAATTAGATTAAAGCTGGATTTATAGATTGACATAACATAAGCATAGCATAAGCATAAGAAGTTAAACATTCATATTCAAGTTAGGCAATTTATTGATCGACATAACATAAAACACAACATAAGCTTGACATAAGAAGTTGACCAATATTCAACTTTTTATGCTATGTGCTTATGTTCGACCAATGAAATCACAGAATTTTAATAATATTTACCTTTTGAGAGAATGACATATGCGATGTTCAATAAAGTTTGGCGTTTTGGCTTTATGAATGCTTGTTCTTTTTGAGAATGGTGAAGATTTATAAATTAATATACATAAGACTCTATAATATACTTCTTTAAAACATTTTAAACAAAATTATGAAATTTGTAAGGTTAGTATTTTCGATTTCCGGCTCAGGCGCAACATAGCACAAGCCCGTTTTATAAATCGACCATTTCTTGTAATGTGCTTATGCTATGCTACGTCTATGCTATGCTTATGTTACGTCAATCTATAAATCCAGCTTAAAACTGAGCTTAAAACATATGCAAAAACAACATTAAAAAAAATGATTTTCTTTTGTACAATTTAATATACAACACTAGAATTATAATTATCTAATACTTATGTCTTAGTAATGTGCTTTACAACAGGGTACAAAAAGCTGTAATTAGTGCAATGAGAATTTTGAATTGAAAAGTTAGTTTAGAAAGAGGCTTTGTGCATGCAATGGGAAGCCAATTCAAAAAAAATAAATATATATATATTTATTATAAATTATTTAGTTAACTCAATTTCAATTCAAAATATGCTTTATTGTCTAAAGAAAATTTTCTCATTGACAAAGCTGGAAACTAAAGCTAGCAAAAACATCAAACTTCTAATATTATAGTAACATATGTACAATACGTATAAGTAACACAAAAAATGTTCAAAACAATCTGAGATAAAATGTTTCACTTCAACTTTCCATCCAAAACATGCTACATTGGCCAAAATACACGGTATTCATTAGCAAAGCTGAACTATGGCTATTTAAAACAGAAACTATCACGATAAATGCTCTAGAATAGAGAAAGGACAGGACAAAAAAAAACAATTATGTCAGGGAAAAAACAAATTTGAAATAAATAAATATATATAAACACTATTCGGTATACAATTAGTCAAACAACAGATACACAGAAAACAAACTAAATCAAAGTCTAGAAAGTATCACAAAAGTACTCCTCAATGCTATAGTATGCCTTGGTAAGCAGCATTTTCTTCACTTGCGTTTTAAATAACTTAAAGGTTGAAACCCTTCGAATTGAAAGTGGGAGAGTATTAAACATTTTTTTACTATTGTAAAAGATAGAATTTTGAGTCAGTGCGGAAGTTGGTATTGGTAAGTTAATTTTAAATGAAGAACGCGTATTGGTAGTGCTAATCGATCTAATCATAGAGCAGTACTTTCTATACATCAAACACACAGTTTCCAGAATAAAGATAGAGGACAATGTTAAAATCCTTTCCCCTACAAAACAAGGTCTGCATGACTCCCTGTACCCAAGGCCACAAAGAATTCTAATGGCACGCTTCTGCAGAACAAAGAGAGGTCTAAACAAGTATTCCGCACAGCTCCCCCAGAAACAAACACCATAACGCAGATGGGAGTCCACCAAGGCAAAATAGGCACTCTTAGTCAAAGTTTTATCTAACTGGCTTTTAATATTTCTTAAGGCAAAGCAGTTAGCTGCCAGTTTTGAAGATAATAGCTCAGTATGCTTGTCGAACCTTAACCTAGCGTCAATACACAAACCCAGAAATTTATTAACGTGAAGGGACGGAACAGGGTAAGTATCCAGGCTTGCACCATTTAGATGACACTTGAAGTACAATATATTGGTCTTGGAAATATTGAACGACAATCGATTGCAATCGCACCATCCCTTAACAATGGCCAGATCCCTGTTAATCATACCACTAAGAGTCTGGGCGTCCCCACTATGCCAAAGAAGGGTAGTATCGTCAGCAAAGGATGTACACTGGCCGGTTTCGATTATTAGTGGTAAGTCATTAATGTATAAGAGGAAAAAAAGTGGGCCGAGAACAGAACCCTGGGGCACCCCCGCTGAGACACTTAACTCCTCTGAGGAGCTGCCATTAAAGACAACTCTCTGTCGTCTGTCAGACAAATAGGACCTAAACCACGCCAGAACACACCCTCTGAAGCCATAGGCTTCAAGCTTCCTCAGCAGTATTTCGTGCGATACACAATCGAAGGCCTTGGCCAAATCACAAAACACAACGGCAGCCACATCTCCATCGTTGAGCCTCAGGTAAAGCCTTTCAAGCATATGAAAAATGGCATCATTGGTACTCTTGGAAGACAGAAACCCAAACTGGGATTTATTTAATATATTATTAGCTTCCAAAAAGTTAACCATTCTTTTTTTAAGGAGTTTTTCGACAATCTTGGACAAGGTAGGCAGCAGTGAAATAGGCCTGTAGTTAGAAGCAATATCTTCACCCTGCTTGAATATAGGAATGACAATGGCCCTCTTCAGCAAATCTGGAAAATTGCCATTCAAGACTGATCTATTGATACATTCGGCCAGTGATAATAGAGCTGCAGAGGGTAGATTTAAAAATATATCCAAAGATATCTCGTCCCAACCTGCAGATCTTTTGTTTTTAATTTGGGTTAAAGTGTTCAGAAGTTCCTCAGCAGTAACAGGAGTAAAGTAAAAGGCATTATTAACTGAGATGCCACGCATAAAAGTCAATGGGTCAGTACCATTAGAAGAGAGGCTCGTGGTAAGTTGAGAGGCAATGGAGCAGTAGTAAGAATTTATAATATTAGCTTCCAATTTGGAATTAAGTTTCTTAGATTCTTTACCCCGCAGGGAATTAACTATTCGCCATGCCTCTCTCTGCTTGTTGCTTGCGTATGCCAGTCTGCAAGTATAATAGTTATTCTTAGCCGCTTTTAAAACTTTGCGATAAATATTACGGTAATTGTTAAAGTAGTCAAGAAAAATTGTATTATTCAATGAATATTTACGAATAGTATGGAGACATCTCATGTTCCTCGCAGAAACCCTTACACCCTTCGTAATCCATGGCTTATCTTTTTTTTGTTTTAAGGTTAAAATGGGAAATGCTGCATTAAAAACATGCATAAGTTGTTGGTAGAAAGTAAACAGTGGGTTGCCTCCGCCGCACAAGGGGCCCCAATCAACCCCTGAGCAAGCATGGGCAAATGTAGCAAAGCTTCTCCTACAAAAAATACGGCCACGTCTTCTTCGCGTCCTAAGTTCATTATTACTATTCTTGAAATTAAACTTACAGAAGACCGCCTCATGGTCAGACAGACCGGCATTCATCACCACACACGGCACATCACCACCCACATTCGAGCATACATAGTCCAGCACAGAGGAAGACCTCTGATTTACCCTTGTAAACGAATTGACATGCATTTTCAGCCCATATGAGTGTAATAAGTTATCAAGAAATCTAACCACCCCCCGACTGCTGTCAGCGTAATTAATATTAAAGTCGCCCTGAATAATGACCGAAGCATGAGGCGGAATTCTGCCCAACAAAAGTTCCAACCTGCCAAGAAAAACATCACAACTAGAGCTAGGTGAACGGTAAATACACACAACAAACAAGTTCAAAAGGTCAGAAAATATAGCAGAGCACTCAAAAGACATTTCACTACAAAGATCGTCAAACTTAGATATGCTCCCAAATCTAAGCAGGTCAAGAGCGGAATCATGCAAGAGGATCATGGTACCACCATGCAAAGAAACAACTCTGCAAAACTTACTCATCACCACATAGTTCAAAACATGAACAGGTTCATCAGTCTTCAACCAGTGTTCAGTAAGTAGCAAAAGCGAAGGGTAACCCAATCTCTCCAGAAAAACTTCCAATTCGCTAGATTTTTGTCTTATGGATCGGACATTCAGCAAAAGTGTAGTTAATCTGAGGTAGCCACATCTAAAAAAGTAGCACCATCCGAGTCAGAACCCGCGTCAGACGTTGCAACATCCACCAAACCCTCAAAGTCATCCAAACTATCATGGTTCAAGGCCTGCCCAGCTGTATGGTTCAGACCATCGTGATCATCGTTACCTGTGTTTTTTCCGGAAGTGCAATCAATGTGAATAAGATTAGAAGAATTGGACTTAGGAGCTTCAATAATTTCCAGTAATGATTCTGAAATTCTAATGTTTTTAAGTTTGGAGCCCATTGCGTCACAGATATTCAGAAACTGTATGCGATTCCTAGTAAATCTGTCGACAAAATCTATAAAATTACATAACTTATAATTAAAAAGGAAACATTATAAGAAGGCTTAACATTGCTAGTTGAAATACTACCTATGATACAGCAGGATAAAAATATTACATTAGTATGTAGGCAGGATTTCAGTTTATGGTTAATGTATCTAACACTAGGATACTTTCCTGCTGCAAGATCGTTTGATCCACACCCCACGACTATAAAGTCATTATCTGTAAATTCCTTAGCCAGGCCACCAAGACACTCAAGTACCTCCTTGTAAGGTGCATTTGGCTTAATGATAGAAAGAATACGTACATGTGCTCCAAGTCCACGTCGCAAAGGTAGGTCCAGTTTTTTAACCGTCTGGTCTCCAAGTAAAAGTATCTTCCTGACGTTCGGCTTCTCCATGGGTTTATCCAATGCCATGGTACTCTTCAGACAAGAAACTACATCAGGTTCCAACGGTAGCAAATCCTGGCAGACCGCATTCAGAGAGTGGTGGCCAGCTTGTGACCTAAGAACATTCAATTCGGTACAATATGAAGCGATCTCCACCTCCAGAACTCTAATAGAATTGACCATGCTCTTATTAATTGCACCAAGTTCCTCCAGATCTTTTTGCAATTCGGACATCTTTTCCTTGTGTGATTGAAGATTTTGTTCAAGAACAGCCTTATCGTGATTAAGTCCCTTAATGATATTATTTAGACAGACAACTTCCTCACTTTTCTTGTTTAATTGATCTACAATTTGTCTTTCTGACTCAAAAATATCATCTTCAAACTCCTGAGTTTTTTTCCTTTCTTTCTTGAACGCCGATTGCAGCAATTTAAATTCAGATTTTAATTTGGAAAGTTCTTGTTCTAGGTTCAATATAGTGTTATCTTTGTCAGATATTATTATATCAAGTTGGTCCCTCTTCTCGGTAAGTTCAATCTTGAGCAAATGATTCTCTTGCTGTATTTTATCCAGCTCATAAGCCAGAGGATTGGGCCGATCGTGCGTTTCAAACGCCCTCTTACATTCGTGAGAGCAATAAATTTTCTGCTCACTTAATTTGGTGTGGTTTTTAAAATCCCTTTCCAAACAACTGGGATGAAAGATATTTGTGCATCCACTTTACTGGAACCAATGCAATTCTGGATTCGACACACCAAGTAAAATAGCGACTCGCTAAAATAGCGGCACGCAAAAACTCCACCTCGATGTGTTGATGTTTGGTTTGGCGATATCAATGCTTAAGTTATCTGATAACGACGATAACGTTTTAAATTCGTAGCCTCGTTGATTGAAAAAACGCATTCCTTGACAAATAAATATTACTATTAATTCACGCTTATTATTCTAGCACAATTACTAGTACACTTTTCACTTCTAATTTGATGTTGAAAAAAATGCCAGGTTTTTATTTAACTAATGATATAAATTTCAATATTTTGTTTCCACTATAACTCTTCTAACTTGAATTGTTTATAGACCATTTCAATAATATACATCTAAGCAACACAAAGCACAGCAATATCGTCAACTACTGACCCCTTCCAAGCTACCTACATTGCGAACTGATAATTTTTCTTTTAAATAGATAAACAATGATAAGTTCACTTATAAAATAATTAAATACTTAAATTTTTAATATTAGTTTTCGAGTGAATATTATTTCCTTCGTGCCATCAGCTTTAATGTCAAGGTGCTTAGGGGTAGGACTGTCTTGTGTGTGTTGTTTCTGCTTCAAGTAGTGAGGATCATGTGTAAAGTGGAGGCATATTGCCATTGGAAACGTCTTTTTAAATACTTAAATATTCTTACCATTGGGGTCTCGATTGGGGTAAATATTAAATAAATGTACCAACTTAATATATATATTTTTTGTCAAATAGAAAAGTTGGTATGTTTTGTTTATTCTAACTATTCTTACAACTAACATAAACTGGCCTGACCTGGTCAAAATCATAAATGTTAATTTTGTGTATATTTTTACAATATTAAAAGGCCATATCCAAGGAAATTACAACAGGAGCCAGAGAAGTGTCATTGTTATTTAAATTCATGTTAAAAAAAGAGCAATATTATTGTAAAATAAATATTTTCACATTGGTCTTAAGTGCATTTATTACAATTAATGTAGTGTACTAAGTTTACGGAATGGACATGTGTCATCACAGAAGTGAGAACATGCCAAGTTTATCGAAACTAAATAAATTTGTAATATTTAAAACATTATCAAAAATGTAGTCAAGACAAAGTCAAGTCAAAAATTGCTTTATTATTATAAACACAAGTGTTGTTGTCAAAGCCATGATCGAGGCCATGATAGAAGAAATATGTAAAAAAGGAAAAAAAAAAAGAAAATCCAAATAATTACTAACTATATTAGGTGAACATAGGAATCATATACAATGAATAGAAAGTAATTAAAAGTAAAAAGGATTAAAAAAAATTAAAAGCATATAGAAACCACCTATAAACTAATTCTGTTTAGCTGTCAATTTGCCAAAATACAAGTAAACAGGTATAATAAAAACACAAAAGTACAAACAAAAATACAAAGTATAAGTAAAATAAAGTTGAGACAAAATGATACACTCTTGACAAAACAAGTCAAGTCATGTCAAAAATGCTTTATTATCATAGAATATTTTACAATTCTGTCGACAAAGCCTAAATTATAACTAAATTAACAAAGACCTACTTAATTAAAAGAGAATATTAAAATGTAATTAAGTCATCTATAAAAATGTGGTGTTCAATCAAACGTTAAAAAAGTAAAACAAGCATTAAAAGTGTTACACAGTTATAGGACATATTATATACCACCTAGATACAATATTGTCACGACTAACAACCATCCGAACGTTTTTGTGCTACCCTATAGAACTAGCCGCCGTGCCCCTCGCTTCTCTGTCCGTATGAATCATCGCCCGGCCGGCCGCGAAGTTTCAGGATCGCTGGACTGGAAATCTCTCGATGGCCTCGTCGAGATCGTATAGAGTGGCCTCGGAATACTTCCCGAATATTCGTGATAGATTTGAGATTATATATAAGCAGACCTAAGGCGAATGTTAGTCAGTTCAGTTCAGTTAATCATAGAGTGTTGAATAGATATTAGTGGTAAAGTTATAAGAGTAGTATAGAGTGTTAAATTGTATACAGTGGTAGTGAATAAAAAGAGTATTAGTTGAAAATAGCAAAGTTGTAATTCTGTTAAGAACCCACGGGAAAAACGTAGAAGGCAAGCGGATCGGGAAGAGGATGAACGTAGAAGGCAAGCGGATCGGGATGAGGATGAACGTAAAAGGCAAGCAGAACAGGACCGGCTGCAGAAAATTTTTCAAGATCAAGAAGATAAAAGGCAAGCAGAACAGGACCGGCTTCAGAAAATTTTGCAAGGCCAGAAAGAGAAAAGACAAGCAGAACAGAGTCGGCTTCAGAAAATTTTACAAGATCAGGAAGAGAAAAGACAAGCAGAGCAGGACCAGCTTCAGAAATGGATGCTGGATGTAATTGTAGGCGAGCAAGGAAAATTACAGAAAATATTGGACGGACAAAATGAGAAATTTGAGAAAGAAGTAAACGATATTCAAAAAGAAGTTGGAAATGTACAAAAAGAAGACGTACAGAAAGAAGTGAAGAATCTACAAGCAGAATTTACCAGACTAAAACACCAAGCACCCACCGAGAGGACATTCGCCTCAGGACAAAACATCAAACCTCCAACGTACGACGGTCAAACATGTACAAAAGACAATTTGAAGCCACTGCTGTTGCTAACAGTTGAAATAATGAAGAAATGGCTACATCACTAGTGGTAGCGCTTCGTGGATCTGCCTTGGAACTACTGCAGACCATTCCCATCAGCCAACAAGGGAAATATGACATACTTGTAGCTGTCCTGGAGAGACGATTTGGAGACCAACACCGAAGACAACTGTATCAGGCACAAGTAAAGTCTCGGCATCAAAAGCCTGGTGAAAACCTGCAAGAATTTGAGGCAGACATTAGACGTCTCATTCAATTGGCCTACCCGGGAGCGACAGAGGAATTTCAAGAGGAACTTGCTGCCCAATATTTCGTGGATGGTATCAGAGATCCAGAAACTCAGGAAATGCTACGCCTAGCCAAATTTGATAACAGCAGTGAAGCTTTGGGTCGAGCGCTAGAAATCGAGGCGGCCTGTAACATCTCCAAGCCAAAAATCAGGGCCGTATCCATCCAGGAAGAAAAGCCGACAAACAGCTGTGAATTAAATGAGATGGGTGAAATTTTGAAGAAATTAACGGAAGTTCTTCAGGCCACGGCGAGATTCCGGGAGCCAATGGAAGATAGGCCACATAACCGAAATACATCAAATCAGTGCTATAGATGTGGCAGGACTGGGCATTTCAAAAGAGACTGCCGAGTACAACTACGGTCTAGATCTCCATCCAGAGACGCTAGGGCCCCCAAGTCAAATCAGGAAAACTTCAATTAGTCAACATTGCGGGGCGGGTGTTGGCTAAAGAAGATAAAGCCCCCAGGATCGTCTCCATAAAAAGCCTAGGAAAAGCCGCCGACTGTCTAACAATTACAGGAAAGATCAACGGAAGAGCCATAACAATTACTGTTGACACTGGTGCGGCGGTATCTTTGATAAGGTCCAACAGAGTAAATAGAGTAGAAGTTCTACCCATATCAAAGAATGTAGTTTTGCAAACAGTTACCGGTGAGACAGCTGAAATACTTGGGGAAATGGATATCGAACTTCAACTGGGACGAATTAAATTTCACCACACAGTGTTAGTCGCCGACATCGAAGACGAATTTATTTTGGGGATGGATCTTATCGGTCAACATGGATTCTCTTTTGACAACAAGCTTAATCTTCTGACGTTTGGCACCGAAGAGTTCATCCTTAACAAAACAGAGGATGGCATACCGACTAAAGTAGTGGCGGCATGTACTGTCAGAATAAGCGGAAATACCGAGCAGATAATTTTTGGGAAATTGGAGAAGGATTTTGGAGGCTGCATCGGACTTATCCAACACCACGATTTGCCTTGCAAACACCTCGTAGGCAAAGCACTAGTCAAAACCGACGGCGAAATACCGATCAGGATAGCAAATATATCATTCAATTCCTTCAAAATCAATAAAGGAGATGTAATAGCCACTTGCGAGCCGGTGCAGGGGGTAACCAGTTGCGAAACGCAGACAGAAGTAACACCCTCAACATCACCTAAGGAAGTCATAGAACATTTCCAGAAGTCGTGGCAACATCTGTCTTCCGAAGAACTGAAGAGAGCTACACAATTTATCAAAGAGCAGAGCACAGCCTTTGAAAGGAAAAATGGCAATACTGGAAGAACGAACATCATAAAACATAAAATCGACACTGGGAGTGCTCACCCCATACGGCAGCATGCTCGGAGGTTACCAGTGACGAAGCAGGAAGAGGTTACCACACTAGTGGATAAAATGCTTGAAGATGGAATTATTGAAGAGTCATCAAGTCCATGGTCATCTCCTGTTGTCTTAGTCACCAAGAAGGATGGGACTATCAGATTCTGCGTGGGCTATAGAAGGCTCAATGACGTCACCAAGAAGGACAGCTATCCACTTCCCAGAATTGACGACACGTTGACAACACTAGCAGGTTCTCATTAGTTCTCAACACTCGATCTAAAGAGCGGATACTGGCAAGTAGGCATTGACGAACAGGATAAGGAAAAGACTGCCTTCTGTACCGGAAGTGGTTTATCTCAGTTTAAAGTTATGCCCTTCGGACTATGCAATGCCCCCGCTACTTTTGAGCGTCTTATGGAAGTTGTTCTACGAGGCCTCACTGGGAAGACATGCCTGGTCTATCTTGATGATATAATGGTAATGGGAAAAACTTTCGAAGAGCACTTACAAAACCTGCATGAAGTTTTTACTAGGATCAAGAATGCTCAGCTTACTGAATCCAAAGAAATGTTTTCTCTTCCAACAAAAAGTTGAATTTCTCGGGCACGTCGTGTCATCAGAGGGAATCCAAACTGATCAACGAAAGATAACAGCAATCAAAGACTGGCCTCGTCCTCGCGACAAACACGAACTGCGGAGCTTCCTTGGATTATGTACTTATTATAGAAGATTTGTCGAAGGATTTGCAAATATAGCTGCACCTTTACATAAGCTCACTGAAGAACGAGCAAATTATAACTGGGATCATAACTGTGATTCTGCGTTCAGGAAATTAAAAGCGGCTCTATGTTCTAGTCCAATATTGGGATATCCGGGACAAAAGGGTAAATTTGTATTGGACACAGACGCCAGCAACACCGGCATCGGAACAGTTTTATCGCAAGTACAAGCAGGAGAAGAACGTGTTATCGAATACTACAGACTACAGTCGAACACTTTCGAAACCTGAACGTAACTACTGTGTAACCCGAAAAGAGCTTTTGGCAATAGTACGGTCTGTTGAGCATTTCCATCAATATCTGTACGGGCAAGAATTTCTGATAAGGACTGATCATGCAGCACTTAAATGGCTTTTGGATATGAAACAGCCTGAAGGACAGATAGCCAGATGGCTTGAAAAATTACAACAATATAACTTTAAGGTTAAGCACAGGGCAGGGAGATTGCATAATAATTCAGATGCTTTATCCAGAAGACCATGCGCGGATAATTGTAAGCATTGCCAAAGAGTAGATCAACGAGAAGGAATTACTCCGATTAGGCTAACGAAATTTGAGGTTGATCAGCAGTGGACCACCGAGCAACTTAAAAAGGATCAGCTTGAAGATAGTGAAATGGCACTATTGCTAAGAGCTAAAGAAGAACATCAACCAAGACCAAGCTGGAGCGAGATATCAACTAAAGGACTTGCTTTTAAAACTCTGTGCGCTCAGTGGGACTCCCTGGTGGTGGAAAATGGACTTCTTAAACGAGCCTGGGAAAGCGCCAATGGAAAAGTAGTGAAGACACAGTTAGTGGTACCAAGGAGGAAGATATCGGAAGTTCTGGAAGAAGTTCATAATGGAAAGGCTGGTGCTCATCTCGGAGTGAACAACACGATTGACAAGATTCGCGACATATTTTACTGGGTCAACTACTGCCAGGATGTGAAATCGTGGTGTCGGCAGGGCTCAACCTGTGCCGCAAGCCAAGGACCCAAAACAAGATCTAGGGGCAAAATGAAACAGTATAATGTGGGCCTACCGTTTGAACGTATCGCCATTGACGTAGCTGGCCCTTTTCCAGAAACAAATAATGGTAACAAGTACATTTTAGTGGCAATTGACTACTTCAGTAAATGGCCTGAAGTATTTGCGATCCCCAATCAAGAAGCTGTTACCATAGCAGAGGTCCTTGTGAATAACTTATTCAGCAGATTTGGTGTTCCGTTAGAGTTGCACTCAGATCAAGGACGCAACTTCGAATCCAAGGTTTTCCAGAAAGTCTGTGATTTACTCAACATCCATAAAACACGGACTACCGCCTTACATCCACAATCAGACGGCATGGTTGAGAGGTTTAACAAGACCATTGAAGAACATTTGTCAAAGGTCGTAGATGAACATCAGAAGGATTGGGACCAACACATACCACTATTTTTAATGGCCTATTGATCAGCAGTCCATGACACGACAGGACTAACACCAGCCATGGTTTTATTTGGAAGAGAACTCCGCTTACCCTGCGACCTATTATTCGGAACGCCAGACAACCAGGATATGGAAATTCAAGACTACGCGGACTCCCTTAAGGAAAAGTTACTATACATCCATGAATTAGCCAGAGAAAACACGTAGAAAGCCAGTGACCGAATGAAGACACGATATGATCTCAAAGCTAATTCTATGGGATTTCAGATGAACGATAAAGTCTGGTTATATAATCCGCAAAGGAAGAAAGGAAGATCTCCCAAGATAACGCCAGTATGGGAAGGACCCTATACAGTCATCAAAAGAATGAATGACGTTGCGTATAGACTTCAGCGTAGTCCCAGAAGCAAACTGAAAGTTGTTCACCTCGACACACTGAAAGCATACCACGGATATGCAGTATCTGATCGGGACGATCAGGTTTAAGAGGGAGGCAATGTCACGACTATCAACCATCCGAACGTTTTTGTGCTACCCTATAGAACTAGCCGCTCCGCCGTGCCCCTCGCTTCTCTGTCTGTATGAATCATCGACCGGCCCGCCGCGAAGTTTCGGGATAGCTGGAATTATCTCGATGGCTTCGTCGAGATCATATAGAGTGGCCTCGGAATACTTCCCGAATATTCGTGATAGATTTGAGATTATATATAAGCACACCTAAGTCGGATAGTTAGTTAGTTCAGTTAATAATTGAGTGTTGAATAGATATTAGTGGTAAAGTTATAAGACTAGTTTAGTGAATTAAATTGTATACAGTGGTAATGAATAAAGAGAGTATTAGTTGAAAATAGTAAAGTTGTAATTCTGTTAAGAACCCACGGGAAAAACGTAACAATACAAAGTCATTTTTCGAAAAGTGTTCGCTCAAGCAGTAGCCCTTCGTTGCTAGGTTCTCAAAGCAAAAAGATTGACAATTAACATCAAATGTAAGCCTTTCTTTGCATTTCAGAAGCCCTGGAACATTCTTCACACTTGATAGGCTACCCATTATTAAAATGCGCTTATTAAAGGAAGACTTAGACAGCTGGCCACCGGAAGGTTGCACTCTTTCATTGCGACGAGTAGCAATCGCATTTTTGTGGTTCAGCATACATGTAACCCTAGTTTGAACCCCAATTTGCTTATTGCATTTGGCCTTCAATTCGGGGCTTGTTTGTGTACCAATGATTCAGGGCTTGCCATTTTTAGTTCTGATGCTAGTGATGAAGAGAAATCGTCCAAAGTTTGCACGTTAGTTTCTGCATACTGAATCTTAGTAGTTTGCGTTGCTACAGCATTTACATTGAGAGTGTTCTCCATTATACTGGAAGTAGCATATGTCTGGGAGCATCCGGTCTTGGTAGAAATATACGTATGGGTCCATTTTTCACAGGTTGATGCATGCGTCTGAGTTTCATTATCAGCTCGCTGGATGTCCTTGCATCTCATTAATTCAAGATTCTGTTCTTCAATCTTATCCTGGAGATTGGAAATTTGTTCTTCATACCCATTCACTTGTGTTATCAGCTCACTTTCTTTAGTTGAATAATCTTCCTGATAAGCCTGGAAATTCATCTTTAAAAAGGCAATGTATTGATTCTTTTGAGACAACTCTGTCTTTAATTCCTTCACAAGAATTTGCATTGTATCAATCGTCCCATTTTTCTCAGTTTCTAAGGCTTCCCGACAGGCTGTAGAGCAACAAATAAAATTTTCTGAGATTATCTTATAATTTTTTGTCCGTTTGCAGCAGCTAGGATGAAAGACGTTGCTATGCAGATCCAATTGTTGTTTGGTTTGTTCCTACAACATTTAAAAGCTTCTGCCATTTTCCAGCGACCATGTATGCGACGTGCAGTCAATTCAGTTGATTATTTATCGATGTAAAACATGTACTATCGTGCGGCATGCGAAAACTCTCCCAACGTAAAAAGAATGCTTAACATGCAAATTATTATCACCAATGCTTTTTACAATAATGGAATTTCTATTGTTCTCTATTGATGGAAAGGATTTTAACAATAGGCCTCTGGGCTTCAGCTAATAATTCTTACAGTCTTAAATTTGCTTACTGGAAAAGTGCGGCATTAATTAGGCTTTAAAAAAACACACACAATAATATACAACACAACTAATTGATTGTTAGATTTAGCACATATAGAATAGAATATAATAAAATAGGCAAGTCACTTACTTATGGGCACCAAATTACCACCATCATAGACAAAATTGTTATGACGTATGATCAACTATAAGGGTAAAAAAGACAAAAAGCCAGATTACACATCGTCCAAGAGGTATTCTACAATCTTTCGGAAGCTCTGTGACAGGTGTTACAGTTTGTATTAAAGCATGATCGGGTATTATTTAAATTTATGGAATGAATTATGGATGAATACTTTTTATGCATAAGACAAACAGACTCCAGAACAAAAATTGTTGACGGTTGTTGTTGATTGATGGCTCAGAAAGAATTTTTATTATGTCAGAATAATCAACATATACCATACCGTCAAGTTCAGAAAAAACAAATTTGTATCCAGATCTTATAAGGAATTTTAAGTGGTGATTATTTTGTTTTTTATTAATACCCAAACCAACATATTTATTTTCTGATTTTTTGTCACATATCACAAGTACAAGTACATTGTACATACAAGAGGGAAAGTAGGTCTAATGAGAAAAATTACCGTCCACTAGGTATCAGTGTTGTCAAACGTAAGTAATAATAAATAATATCTTTTTAACATATCAACACAGAACGGTTTTAGAAAAAAAAAGATCAACTATAAAGTTTTAAATTCCTTAAATAATGATAGAACTACATTGGCCATGCTTGTAGACTTGTCCAAGGCTTTTGATTCTGTTAATCATGAGATTCTTCTCAAAAGAGCAGAAAGGTATGGAGTGAGAGGTGTTGCTTTTCGGCTGGTAGGATTTATATCTATCAAATAGAACACAAAATATTGTAGAGGGTGATGAGGAGGGAAATTTGGTGTGTTCAGAGAAAATAGAGGTGAAGAGAGGTGTCACACAAGGCTCAATTCTGGGCCCATTGTTTTACATTCTGTATACCAATATATTACCAAATGTTACAGAAGATTATATGGTCTTATATGCTGATGATGTCACATTTATATTTGCTGAAAGTGACGGGTAGGGTATGGTAGACATTGCTGTTAGATCGCTGAATGAATATTTTATATCTAATGACTTGCATATGAATGTAAAAAAGATACAAGCCCTTCTTTTTTCAAATAGAAACAATATCACACTTACCATATCTTATGAGGGAAATAGTGTTGTGTCAGCTGAAAATATCCTCTTTCTTGGGATTTATGTTGATAGGAGGTTAGACTGGAGATGTCATATAGGCTGTTTGGCAACAAGCATGGCAAAATATCGTTATGCTTTAAGAGTTAGGTATCTCAGATAGCGTCAGTGAGCAGGCAGCATTGTCTGCATACTTTGCGTATATTTACTCTAGGATATGTTATGGGATAATTTTTTGGGGAAACTCGTCTGATTAGTATTACAAAAAAAGATGTCTTAGATCTATGTATAAAATGAAACAGATGGAAAGCTGTAAAAATGTGTTTATTAAAAAAAATATATATTGACTGTAATAAGTTTGTACATCTATCAGTCATTTATGTTTGTATATGATAATAGTGAATTGTTTGAGGACTGTGAGAGACTTCATGCCTCATGCTCATGATACTCGTCACAAAAGTAATTTGTTGCCTGAGAAATGTAAATACACTTATATATAAAATAATAATAATAATAATAATAACTTCATTTATTGCCATCAAAATCATAATGAAATGACAAAGCAACGTCATGCATACAGAAATAACATTCAAAAATACAGTTTAAAATAATAATACATCTTAGGTTTGCGACAGTGAATGCAGAAACAGTAAAATAACAGGATATCCATATAGTAGAATAAGATTCATTTAAAATTGGGATATTATACATCAAAAAGGAGTACTAAAGTATGATCATTTTAATCCGTGAATCTAAAGAAATAATAGCGTTTGGACTTCACAAACTGTGTTACCGCTCTCTTAAAGGTTTTAATGGGTGTAACATCTTTAATTTCTGGTGGCAGGACGTGGTAGGCACGAATGGCCATGTAGTGTGAACCCTTCTCATCATTTTCTCAAAAATGTGACGTACGATGTGTGAAATTTAATTGTGACCATTGTCGATTTGTGTTGTTTGTTTGTCTCCATGGATATGTCCTTTTTCAACTGACAAGTAAGTGAAAGAAGTCCTTGAAGAAGTCCACCATTTGCTTTCTTTTTACGCACAAAAAATGAATAAAAAATCATATTTTTAAAATTATAACTTCAATTAATCCACTTTAAAAAATCTAATTTAATAAAAAAAAAAATTCCAAGAAATTTATAACTGAACGTAACAGTGATTCACCTCATCATATTCTTTACTAAAACTAACATTGCCTCAGCTCGACAGCATTCTTTGACTCTCCACTGACAGGGGTTCTTTTACTAACTTTTCAGGTAACAGTGATGATGGCTACGGCCGAAAGCGCTCTGTTATGCTCTTTTTAGAAGTCCCTTTGGATTAAATTTTGCATGATATACAAAGATTGTTTCATTACCTATGTTTCGTGCATGCACACAGCCTTTACTCTTCATTTACCTTCTCATAGAAGAATGACTCGTGACGAGGTATACGGAGACTGTCCCGGCCGCCCCCGTCCCCAGTATACAGGTCACGGTTTCTGATGAAGAGGTCGGGATTTCTCTTCACCAGCATGACCAACGAGAGAAAATAAAGTGAGGGAGCTGTCACTATATCCAGATCAAGGAAGAGATCCCGGCACGATGTTCTAGGGTGCTTGCCCAGCATATAGCGCACGATCCTCTTCTGTGCTCTAAAGATTTTGGAAGCAACCTTTGATGAGCCCCAAAAGCAAATCCCATAATTTATACGCGATTGCACATGAGCAAGGTAGTATACCTACACGTAGACTTTCCAGAGATACCACATTTTTTATCCTCCTAATCAATCCACAGGCACTGGCCAGTCCCGAATTCAGGGTGTTGATGTGTTTCTTCCAACCCAGGCTTTGATCTATGGTCACCCCAAGAAAGCGCACCGATTCAGAGATGGGCACGGATCTGCCTTCAAATCTAACAAGTAGTGATTCAAGATTATTTACATTTTTATTGAAAACGAGAAGATTGATTTTATTTATATTTAATTTGAGGGAGTTTTGATTACACCACTGGGACATTGTGGCCATTGCGTTTGAGCTAGAAGCAGATAGGGAGGCGGAGGAATGACTTGCCAACAGAACAGAGGTGTCATCCGCATATTGGCAAACCAATTGAACCCCTGCAGATCATTGACATAGACAATGAATAGACATATGTGACATAATTATTTCCCTGGTTATTTCCAAATTGTAAAATATTTTTAAATAAATATTATGGAAAAAGTCTATTACATATTTGCTTGCTTAACAAAAAGAATGCCAAGTATAGAAGCTTAAACCTCTTGCCTGTAGTTCTCAAGGATTGCATCTGGGCTAACCTATTTGATGGATTTGAGTTTTTCCTTTAAATGGTATAATTTTAATTAGTGGATAAGCGTTGCAATGTCGAAAAAGTCTTCATTTATTTCTGAAATATCTATTCCTTTACAATTTCCTTGCAAAACTTCATAAAGTTTCCCAACACTACTTATATCTTTATTGTGACTAACAAGAGATTCTGCGATTCTCTTTACGCACCCTATAACACCATCAGATGCATCTTTTCTTTGCCCGCTTACACTGTCATTCCCGAGGTCATTCCAATATAACGTTTAGCTTAGCTAATCCGAACATGGTTGTTCTGAATTAAGATTTGGAACAATATCTTTCACACTTTCTATAATCGGATTCAAGTGAGCTCAAATTGATACAGGATCGTGCTAAATACTTTGTGCTAAGGTGCAGTAGCACACATGACCATGCGCAACGTAATTTGCGGCTTGAATCACCCAAAATGTGCTGATTGCACTTCTTCAGCATATTTGCATTCATATTTTTCACTGAAGTCCAGGTGAATAAACACTTCGTTTTTTTCATATTCTGTTTGATATATGTTACCTCTCTGTGTTGATGCATCACAATGTTACAATATCTCACGTATTCATTTATTGTTTTTGTTGAAAACTTACGTTCTTTGAAGAAACGAAAACATGAAGTTTAGGCGCATTTTTATACTTTCCATTACAGCTAGGAATGCAACACTTTTGAGGCATAATACATTAAGTATCAGTTACCACAAAACTAGCCGTAACCGAGAGAAAAAAAAATACAATTAAACACGAACAAAAACGTATAAACTGTGCTGTAAACAAATCCGCCGACCAGCACAAAAGCAACAGGTGTTTAACTCCGAAATGTATGGTTTTACGTATTTAAAAATACGCCAAACAATAAAAATTGTATACCTAAATATACAACGAAATATTAGGTACAAGTTGCACGCACTTAAAAGCACATAAATAGCTTCGATTTCAATGGTTTTAAGAAAGACAAGGTAGATACTAAGAGCTGTTTGTTAAATTTTAGTTCAAAAATTAGATTATTTAAACGACAAAAACAAACAGTTGCTGAGAGAGCGGACTTGATAAAGACATTTGAGAGTGTACACTTTGAGAACCTGTTACAGTGGTTCCCAATTAAAATAGAGTAAACTAACCCTTTGGGCCTTGGTCATTTACAAGCGATGTTCCCCGAAAGATCTTGCCTCAAATAATACTCAAAAAAAGACAGGGAGATGATTCGGTGGTTAGTTTTGTTATTTGTTTATTTCATGTATTCATTTATTTATTTATTGTTAAGAACATACCCTAATCATAAAGTCAATAATATTGTCACGACCAGTATGACGTGACGCCACGCCTTGGATGGCGTGCAGGTTATTCTTGGATAGTGTTCAGGTTATGTAGCTTAGATTCAGGATCGATCTACGTCAGATGAGAAGAGATGATAAAGAAGGCACTTCAGTTAAAAACAATGGTCTATGGTCAATGTATTGGTCTACCCGACTACTAAGGTGCACATGTCTCCTCGGCTGATTTGAGGTTAT
Organism: Pissodes strobi; assembly: GCA_016904865.1. Lineage (NCBI taxonomy): Eukaryota > Metazoa > Arthropoda > Insecta > Coleoptera > Curculionidae > Pissodes > Pissodes strobi. The sequence continues at coordinate 89,364 of MU183155.1, forward strand.
GGTTACGCTCTTAAACTAATAAGAAGATTCTCTTGTAAGGTATCTCACCGATATTACAAGAATAATAAATCAAATCAACATAAGATACTACTTGTTAAAATATGCCTTATCACCTTAATATTGCCCAAATCGTATTTTATAGGTATAGACAGTAAATATATGTAGGTATAAATGAAATGATTATTAACCAAACTTAGCCTAAATCAATCCCGTGGCAGCGACAATATCAGTAAACCAATAAACAGTCCTCAATAATACCAAATAAATAAAATAACCAGTGAGGGAAATATGTACATACACAGCCGTAAACGAAGTGAGCTCAAGTCGATTCTGATATCAAAAGCGACAAATTAAATTAGCAAATTTCAGTTATGTGAAATAAATTACTGCCATGAGCTTTACAGCCAAATACAGTAAAAATTAACTCAACCAGCTATTCGGACAATAGTACAATGATTTATCTAACTAACTAAAGATAAAATTAAGTATCTCCTTTAAAGGTAAGCTCGAAAAACAAGAGAGCTAGATCAACGAATGAATCGAGAATTAACGAGAATATAAACGATAAACGTCAAACTGCTTACAGTTGAGTTATAAATTCATTAATTAAATTTATATATAACGCTAAGAAATACATGGTAATTTAGGCAAATGACCTACAACCATTTGATTATATATTCCTTAATTAAAATTATACATAACGGTAAGAAATACACGGTAATTTAGGCAAATGACCTACAATCATTTGAATATATATTCATTAATTAAAATGATATATACCGGTAAGCAATACTCGGTAATTTACGCAAATGACCTACAATCATTTGATTATATATTCAATAATTAACATGATATATACTGGTAAGCTATATACGGTAATTAATGCAATTTTATTTGATTCTGGCTGCGTTACCCTGACCAAAAAAGGCCTCGGTACGGCTAACTGATGGCGGGATTAGCTAGGTCAGCGTGAAATTATACCTCACAGAAGGAATTCTGTCCCACAGAAGGACCCATCTTAAATAGAAACATTCGTGTCGAACATAATTTTGAAAAAAGGGGTCCCCACACTAGTTCATCACACGACGTTTATAGACGATATGGCCGATAATTTTAGAAAATATACACTGTACTTAATTTGCCTAATACTGTAACGACACAATCATAGGCCGTAGTTAGACCTGAGGGTCAAAAATAGCAATGATAAATTCCGATGCGGAAAACGGCCTGCTCGCTTTGAGTGTTCAGGTGAGAAAGCTATCAATTCTCTCAAAAAAGAATATATACCGCATCTGTCAAGTACAAACGGAGGTACCTATCGAGCAAATTGGAACACCGGAAGTAAGGTCGCGACAAGTAAGGTAGCGAGACTATCGATCACACAATTCGACCAGTAAAAGGAGGAAATCGCACTACTGTAACTAATAACATTTACAAAGTTACGTTGTTACGACTTTACTACTTTAGGTGGAGACACCGAGTTCACGCACATGCGTGCTGCGAAACTCGGCTTTTGGGTAGGATATAACGTTGCAGGTTAGGACCTTACGCACATGATTGTGTGTTTGCAAAGAACTGGTTTGGGTGAGAACAAAATCTGCCAAACTGATGGTTTGCTTGAGTAGTTATATAATAAAATTTGCTGATCGTTGCACGTTTAAGGCTTAGAATCGCTTGCTTTGACCGCTTGCGTTGTTTATAATTTGTCTTGAATGTTTACATAATATTTTCCAAATTCAAACTTAGGACAAGATGATATTTACTTAGTACTTAGTGGACTGCGGGATTTATGCGAGGATGTATTTGACGCAGTTGTTGCAATTTATCATGCTTTTATCGACGCATAGCCGATCCTCCCCACTTCACTGATAAATATATTTCGCACCTGCTAAACTGTAATAATACATTGGATATTGAATTAAACAAAACCTACTTTATATAGGGCTGATGTCGGAAATGAGTAGCAAGCAATCCTACTTACTTAAATAAATAAAATATCCCCCAAGCACGGACTACTTTAGCTTGTCCTGTCCCTTTCCCTTCGATTTAGTCCCCCAAACGTTCTCCCCCTCGTGTTAACCGAACCGAACTGTACCCGGGGCCTAGCCCGGAGGACACAGGGTGACAGTAAATGGATTCGTTTGGCTACAGGAGCTATCCGATGATTATTGCGTGTTATTTCACTTTTAGGGGGCGTATATTTTAATATTAAGTAGAGATATTTTTGGGTGAACATTTTTACATGCATCCTAATATATAGATTCATAATCTATAAAGTTAAATATGAAAAGAACTCAGAAAGATATAAATTATTCGCATTAATACGTATTGTTGTATTAAACAACATGACCCAAAACTATGTCGATATTTCTAATTAATGGGGATGGTAATGTCCTTCTGTGTAAGAGTAATCGGAGGTAATGCAGGGTAAAAAATGGAAGGTCATCGAAAGGGGTAAAATCTGAACTGTTGTCTGGTCAGTTGTATTTTCTTTTGCAGTATTTCTTGAAGTTTTTAACTTTCTGATGGTACTTACTGATCAGCATTTTATAATAAATAATGTAACAAAACTAAAACTAGTGCATAATTCAAATAAGACATTTCTAAATGTATTACTGAAAAATATTTTTATTGATTAAAATGTAATGAAGTAGTGGAATGCGGGCTAAAAGGGGACGCGTAGGTTAAATTACAAGCATCGTGCAACATGTCTTATCTGCAAGTTTGGAGGCGAGGATTTAATTATTGATTTAAAAACGATGTATGCCAACAACACCTCTACAAAAAGACAAAGTGCTCAGAAAATGTTGGCTCGTGACGTCATGCATGTGGGCCTTTGCGATTTGGAGCGAAGATGGAGGGGGCTTGCTGGTGGAAGAGTAATCGCGATCGAGGCGCAATTGCTTGCATTGTTGCCAGACTACTACGATAGTAGCGAATGCCCTTATATAAAGAATGTATCTCAAACATTACAATTTTCCCAATATTGTAGCATATTTCTATAAGGTGTTCTTTCCTCTTTTTATAATGTGGCATTTCGTAAGTTACTTATTTAATTATCTAATGCTCTCCTTATACAACCAGCAACAGCGCACCATCTGAACGATGTAACAGAAAGAAGAAGGAAAACAACCATTAGTTTGCAACTTTGCCTATAATGGCTGCAGTAATTAGTGTTATATTCTTGCATTTTTCTGAAATCGGAACTATTTGTGTGCTTTTAAGTGCATGAAACTTGTACCTAATACTTCGTTATATATTTAGGTATACAATTTATATTGTTACCTCTGTATAAATGGCATTATCATTTGTAAAGATGCCTCTTGTACGGTTTCTGGCGTAGATTCTGATCAAGTGCAGGGAAAGTTGGCCAGTTCCGGGATCACCTCCACATGTGGAACAACATCTTTTGACCCTCAGTAGCGTAACACAATTTTTGTTGTCCACTTCGTCTATGTATGTTTTTTCTATTTTAGCCTATGTAAAAGTATCGTAACCCATCGATTTCAAGGACGTGCCCATTTTTTTTGCCTAAATAGAGCTCCCAATTTTTTCGCGTATATTTTTTATATTTTAGTCCAAGTATCACCTGCCTTACCTGTCAACAGAGATCTGTAATACGTCTTGTCATACGTAATGATTCATCTGTCACCTGTCATAAGTCATCCTTCATCTATCATACGTCATCCTTCACCTGTCATACGTCACCTTTCACATTAGAATACCTGAAGTTGAGGAATTAAGTATTGCACTATTGATTAGAAAAACGGAAGTAGTGGAAGGCGAGATTAAAAACAGACGCAGTAGTTTAATTATGGCTTTTAAGGCCCTTGGAGTCGAAAAATTCGGTAATTATTTAGAAAACGGGTTTTCGCTATTATAAGAGATTTTTGAAAAATTCCTTTTTAACGTGTTTATATAGGTGAAATATAACAATAATCCGCCACCGCAGCTTAGTAAAATTGTTTCTATAATTTGTTATTAACAAATAGATCCTCACGGGACCGGGCGGCGAATAGTACGCATTCAAGAAAAAATAGACACTGACACTGTTTCTGAGAAAGTTTCTCATATCACGCACGGTATTGTGTATATCAGTATATACATAAAAATATTAAATGCGGTACACAAATATGACTAAGTATTAGGTTTGTTCTAGCAGCGATTTCAAACGGTTCCAAACCATCCGGAGTTTGCGCATAGCGACATAAGCGACGCTTATATCGTTATGCGCAAACTCCAGATGGTTTGAAACCGTTTGAAATCGCTGCTAGAACAAACCTATTGTTTCCGTCATAATAAAAAACTGTCAGTAAATGACACAACCCTGGCAACGGCTAACATCAGCCCAAATGTTAATAATGTTGCCAAATTGCTTTGTGAATTTTGAAATCGTTTGCGTTGGTGATTGGACAATGGTAAAAAATAAATGATAAATGTAATAAAAACAGCAGCGCGGTGTTATCGTTCTAATATTTCACTTCACGAATGGGCCTCCGCTTGCTTCGCTCGCTCCAAGGCGCAAGCAACCAAAACTAACCCAAACTAACCAAAGTAATCCCAAACAAACCAAAACTAACCCAAACTAACAAAAAAAAAGAAGCAAGCGCGCTACGCGCGCTTGTCATTTCAGTATCCCGAGCTAAGCAAAACCAACCAAAACTAACCCATTCTAACCAAAATTAACCCAAAGAAACCAAAACTAACTCAAACTAACCAAAATAAAGAGGCAATTCCGAACTAAGTAAAACCAACCAAAACTAACCCAAACTAACCAACTAACCGAACTAAGTAAAACTAACCAAAATTAACCCAAACTAACTAAAACTAGCCAAAACTAACCCAAACTAACCAAAGTAAAGAAGAAAGCGCGCTACGCGCGCTTGTTATTTCATTATTCCAAACTAAGCAAAACCAACCAAAACTAACCCTTACTAACCAAAACAAAACCAAACTAACCAAAACTAACGAAAACCAATCCAAACCCTAGTTAACTAAATTAGAGAGACGAGACAAGCGCGCTACGCGATCTTGTCTGTAGTATCCCAGATTAAGCAAAAAAAATCGAAACCAACTATAACTAATTTTGGTTAGTTTGGGTTAGTTTCGGTTAATTTTGGTTAGTATGGGTGAGCTTTGGTTGGTTTTGCTTAGTCTGGGATAGTGAAGTGACAAGCGCGCGTAGTGGTTAGTATGGGTTAGTTTTGGTTGGTTTTGCTTAGTTTGGGATAGTGAAGACAAAATTGCCTCTTTACTTTGGTTAGTTTGGGTTTGGTTTGGTTAGTTTGGGTTAGCGCAAGCAACCAAAACTAACCCAAACTAACCAAAGTAATCCCAAACAAACAAATACTAACCAAAACTAACCCAAACAAACCAAAACTAACCCAAACTAACCAAAATAAAGAAGCAAGCGCGCTACGCGCGCTTGTCACTTCAGTATCCCGAGGTAAGCAAAACCAACCAAAACTAACCCATTCTAACCAAAATTAACCCAAACAAACCAAAACTAACTCAAACTAACCCAAACTAACCAAAATAAAGAGGCAATTCCGAACTAAGTAAAACCAACCAAAACTAACCCAAACTAACCAAATAACCGAACTAAGTGGAACCAACCAAAACTAACCAAAATTAACCCAAACTAAGTAAAACTAACCAAAACTAACCCAAACTAACCAAAGTAAAGAGGCAAGCGCGTTACGCGCGCTTGTTATTTCACTATTCCAAACTAAGCAAAACCAACCAAAACTAACCCTTACTAACCAAAACAAAACGAAACTAACCAAAACTAACGGAAACCAATCCAAACCCTAGTTAACTAAAGTAGAGAGACGAGACAAGCGCGCTACGCGATCTTGTCTGTATAGTATCCCAGATTAAGCAAAAAAAAATCGAAACCAACTAGAACTAATTTTGGTTAGTGTGGGTTAGTTTCGGTTAGTTTTGGTTAGTATGGGTTAGCTTTGTTTGGTTTTGCTTAGTTTTGGATAGTGAAGTGACAAGCGCGCGTAGTGGTTAGTTTGGGTTAGTTTTGGTTAGTATGGGTTAGTTTTGGTTGGTTCTGCTTAGTTGGCGATAGTGAAGAGACAAGCGCGCGTAACGCGCTTGCCGCTTTATTTTGGGTTAATATTGGTTAATTTGGGTTAGTTTAAGTTAGTTCTGGTTGGTTTAGGTAGCGCGCTTGCCTCTTTACTTTTGTTAGTTTTGGTTAGTTTGGGTTAGTTTTGGTGAGTTTGGGTTAGTTTTGGTTGGTTTTACTTAGTTCGGGATAGTGAAGAGAGGCGCGAGTAGCGCGCTTGTCTCTACTTTTGCTAGTTTTGGTTAGTTTGGGTTAGTTTTGTTTAGTTTTGGTTACTTTTGGTTTGTTTGGGTTAGTTTGGGATAGTGAAGACAAGTGCGCGTAGCGCGCTTGCCTCTTTACTTTGGTTAGTTTGGGTTTGGTTTAGTTAGTTTGGGTTAGTTTTGTTTGCTTGCGCCGTCGGAGCGAGCGAAGCGACCGGAGGCCCATACGTGAAGTGAAATATTAGAACGATCACATTGCGCTGCTACCAATATTTGTTAAAAACAAATTATAGAAACAATTTTACTAAGCTACCGTGGTGGATTATTGTTACATTTCACTTATATACAAAAGGGTTTTGAAAAAATCTCTTATAATAGCGAAAATCCGTTTTTATTACATTTATGATTTATTTTTTACCATTGTCCAATCACCAACGCAAACGATTTCAAAATTGAGAAAGCAATTTGGCAACATTATTAACATTTGGGCTGATGTTAGCCGTTGCCAGGGTTGTGTCATTTACTGACAGTTTTTTATTTGTAACGTGACATTATTATGACGGAAACAATAGGTTTGTTCTAGCAGCGATTTCAAACGGTTTCAAACCATCCGGAGTTTGCGCATAACGGATGGTTTGGAACCGTTTGAAATCGCTGCTAGAACAAACCTAATAATTATTCATATTTGTGTACCGCATTTAATATTTTTATGTATATACTGATATACACAATACCGTGCGTGATGTGAGAAACTTTCTCAGAAAAAGTGTCAGTGTCTATTTTTCCTTGGATGCGTACTCTAGTGTCACCGCCCAGCACCCCTATTCGCAACCCAGTTCCGTGAGTATCTATTTGTTAATAACAAATTATAGAAACAATTTTACTAAGCTGCGGTGGCGGATTATTGTTATATTTCACCTATATAAACACGTTAAAAGAATTTTTCTAAAATTTCTTATATTAGCGAAAACCCGTTTTCTAAATAATTACCAAAAATTCAATTGCATTATTGATTAAAAAAAAAATACTAATGAAGTAGTTAGCAGGGACAAGGTAGGTTAAATTATTAGAAGCATCGTGCGATATGTCTTTTTATGGGTTTCCAGGTTAAACAATTTAATCGTACTATTAATTTAAGAAAATAATAACTTCCACGGATGAGAAAAGAGACAAAATATGACGAGGATTAGGAAACTGATATTGATTCTATTGACAGCGTTTTTTTTATTATTTATAAAATGAATATGATCGAATCTTGCAATACCTGTAAAATTACGTTCTTCGATCCAAATGCCAAATGACGATTTCGTATTCTTGATAGCAACAACAAAAAAACGAAAACTAAATCCCCTTCGTACAAAATATGTTCAGTCATATTTTCATAACTTTTACGTATGTCAGCCGAGACAGCAGACGTAATAGAAATAAGATTGAATCATGGCTGGAGCGCGTCTTTTAATTAAAAGACAATATTTGCCGGCAGACATGCTTTATTAAATGCAGATTTCATCCAAATTTGGTCTACACGATGTAAGGTCGGCGCCATTTGCCCCACACCAACTCCAATTTGAATTGGAAATTCATAGTGCCAGGCTGTTGCCGACACTGGTTTGTGTTAAATTAATCTTAGATTAGAAAGTGAAACTAGTTTAGGTTTATAACGAGACCGTGAATTTAGGGATAAAAACGCTGTTAAAGATTGATGAACTAAGTTATAATACTGTCCTACCAAATGCCACCAAATAACTATTTGTATGTTAATTTTTTCGTAACATCTCGGCATAGTAAAGTAAGGACAATGTCGTTTAAACAGGATGGAAATTTTTAAAATTGGCCATGTCTTTAAAATACAGTGTATATTACTAATTTCTTAATCATATTGTGAACTACTAAAACATTTAAACTGCTAATTAATTACACCCTAAGTTTGAACTTGAACTTGGCAAATATTATGTAAACATTCAACAGTTCGACAGACTTTTTCTCACCTTCCAGCTCCGCCTGATTCACCACAGTTCACATGCACTTGGTAATCAGGAGGTTCTAACCTGCAATCTAATCCTCTAGCTAGAACTGAGTCTTACCGTATATAGGTATGCACGTGAGCTTGGGGATACCTATCTAAATTAGTAAATAAGAATATATGATAAATTTGTCAAAGTTTCAAGTAAAATAATTTAAAGGTAAAACCTGTCTAATAGTTAAAGTGCAATCTAAATTCATGAGTGAAGTTAAGCCCAACAAGTTTGCTGATAAGACGCTCAAATACTCATCTGAATTAAGCCAAAGCTAACCATAAATAAAACACAGCACAACTCCTAAAAAGCTTTATTATAAAACAGTGACGAAAACCTATAAACAATTCAAAGTATAATAATACTAGGGATAATTTAGTACACTGCTTTTAGATGTTTCAAAATAAAAACTCTGGCATAGCAAAACGTTGTATAGAAAATAACCATTCTCTAGATACGAATAATGTCAAACTTTTACACACGAAAACAAAAAGCAAAAGGCTGAACCTTTTGGAGTACAGAAATCCAAAAGTCACAAATAACAGACGTTTTAAATACGAACGACCAACTGACCTGCTCTTTAAACACCTGCATAATTGACAGTGCAATAAAAACAAAATACCGTCAGGCGGTTTAGTAGGGTATAACAATTTTAGATTTTAGTATACAACTACTCTTGATAAGGGCATCATCAAGCCGAAACATATGTAGAGAAAAATATCTCATTAAATTATTTTGAAACATCTAAAAGCAGTGTACTAATTATCCCTAGTATTATTATTCAACGATATTTCACAAGGATCTTACCGCCGAAACTATTCATTGTAATTCAAAGTAGATATATCTCATCGGGTACATAATTTAATTATTAATTCATTGACCAATAGACATTATTATTGTTTTCGCCAAAGTGTCTTCTTTATCATCTCTTCTCACCTGGCGTAGATCCATCCTAATTTGAGCAACATAACCTGCACGCCATTCCAAGGTGTGGCTTCATGAAATAGATCGTGATAATATTAAAGCCGCCCTTTTTGTATTTTATATTTACATAAACATGAACGTAATATGTTGACATCATTGATACTAAAAGGTTCAGTAGTAAATTAGTTAAACGGTGATTTAAAGATATGATTTTTTAGTGTTTGGTTGACCTTTCAAAATACTAAAAGAGGAACTGAGGGATGTTACAAACATATTGCACTAAAATTGCTTCAAAAGTAGCTATCAATTTTACAGAACTGGTGTAGAACTAGACAAACTGTCTCAAAGTGACACTTCTTGTTTAGACGGTTATAATTTTTGGTTAAAACTTATAGGGCAATGGTCCTGCACCCCGTTTAATCCCCCTTTTTAATCATGGGATGTGGCCTATCAAATCTTATCGTCCTCTTCCAGGCAGGAGAACACCAAAGTACAATTTCTAGAGCTGATCACTGAGGAGTGACCCAACAAACCCCATTCTCACCCCTATCAGACTAGGGACCACAAAAGGTATAAGTCTGAGGCCGATGCTTCCAGTGGAAGCAGCCCTAGCTGGTAGATGCATACGCCTACTCGCATCGTCCGGTGAAGGACCACCCCACCCGAACTAGGCAGTGCACTTGAACCCGAGCACACTTGACCTCATGTGGTTCAAGTTTACCGCCAAGGGATTAATTAAGTGCATATGCTGACTCTATCGCCCTCCGAGTGATAGAGCCTACAAAAGTTTTTTACAACATTAGCCATCACTTTTGATTCAATACAGGTCGACCACCCCAATTCAGAACTAATCGTTCTGGGAGATTTCAATGCCCACAACACCAACTGGCTCAAACATCACAACATAATCGACAACAAAGCTGAGAAGCTGAAGCATTTGCCATCAGCTGCGGACTTACCCAACCTGTAGACGAACCAACTCGGATCTCAGAGAGAGGCAAATTTGCCGCCCTCCTGGATCTTTTTCTAATCACAAATCCTGACCAGTACACAATTACAGTTGGTCCGCCACTAGGTACTTCTGGCCACAAACTTATTAAAACGGTTTGCGACCTGCCACTCCTACAGAAGGATCCACCATCGCCTCGTAAAATCTGGCATTACAATTCTGCAAACAGGGAAGATCTAAAATAGTTCTACCTAGATTTTCCTTTACTCGATGTCTGCTTTGCCACTGACAACCCGTCGGTCTGTTGCGAAGAGATTACGCAAGTAATCATCTAAACCCATTAACACCCACGAAATTTTTTGATAGATATTTTTATTTTGATTCAAGGATATCATTTATAATCTCAAATTGAACAAAAAATAAAATGTAACTCATATGCGGAAATTGATAAGTGATAATATATAGGTGTACTCAGATGAGGACAATGGGAGGAAACACTATGAAAAATAATTTTGTGACAAACTTTATTATTGACAGAAAACAATAAGAATTAGGAATGATATTTTTTAAAACAGTCTCGCTCTATACACAATGTTACTCTACACTTTTCGCAGCGCCATCTTACTTTCTTATGGCACTGCGTACATCTTAGTTGCGCAGACATTTTTTCTGGGTAATGTCCATCTTGCACTTTCCTAACAGTGACGGGTATATGACCATGTGGACGACTCCTGTATTGCGATTTCACCTTTCCGACGAGATAATGTTAAACTATATTCCTCTGAAATTCCAGCAGGCCCATTGGTTCTACCGAACAGCTGGTACAGAATAATAAATGTTTGCTGGACATCGCTTTTTGATCCTTCGATGTCGCTTCTTCATTGAGAAGCAGAATTCGCCAATCGTCGGATTGTCTCACCTGTCAATAGAGAACGTGAGCTGCCACCAGTCCATAAAACGCACACACTTTCACGTTTTGTACTCTGCTGCACACTACTGATGAGTCACACTTACACTCCACTGAAATAAAACCGCAATATGAGTCAAAATGAGCCCCAAATTTGCACAAGAATCTAGGGACTGCACCATAACTCTGAAGCAGAGTAATGTGGGTTACCTAAATTCACTTTTCGCATGGCCCTCCGCTCGCTTCGCTCGCTACGGGGGCTCAAGAAAAGGAAACTTATCAGGTGCTAACCCAAGACATACCCAAAATCAAGAAAAAAAACTGTTTAGAAATATAACCTTAAAAAAAATAAAAAAAACCAACGGGGTTTGAACCGGAGTCGTCGAAATGGTTATATCGCGAAATACATGAAAAAAGTTATGGTGCAGCCCCTAGACATAAATCAAATTTGCTACCTGTGCAATGTCAGTTGCCTTCCCAAGGAAGATAAAAGCACCGTTTTTGGATTTCCGTGCGATTCCTGTAGCAGACCAATATGAAAGACTTGCAGTGGCGCAAAAACTATAACCGCTATTCGTGCTATTCTCCTTCAAACTAGGACCTGCATTTTTTGGTGCCCAGGAGATAAATTTGGCGGGCAAAATCAATGCTACAACTGCTGTTGGTGGCAACAGTCTGGATCCCGCTACACCAACAGCCAGCAACATCAATAAAGCAACGGAAATTGAAAACACCTATCTCATGTTACTGAATAAAGAGTATTCTAAAGTCCAACAACAGCCTTCTGGAGCAGAGAGTCGTCGCGCTGGAGTCTGAACTGGGTGTTCTCCGCAATGCCTCTGCACCTCAGGTGGATGGTGCACCTGGGGGGAAGAGTGGTCACTGGTAAGAATAGGCCGAAACTGAAAAAAAAAAATCAAAACTCATGGCAACCTTAAGCATCTGTCAATTAGTGATGACAAAACTCCTCAGCAAAT
>MU183155.1:116417-127721 GCA_016904865.1 Pissodes strobi
AAGTAATTTAACGGATATCTTGTTTGAGTTAGTAGATGCATAAATCCGGCTTTTTCTGTTTTCTAGAAGAATGGAGATTCTATCTTTTACATTTTGCTTTAATTGTTTTAACCAATGTCTTGCTTAAGTTAACAGAAGCATTTCAGTTTGGTTTTTATGCGAAGATTCTCCATAAGAAACGATATTTCATATTTTGCACTTCGTTTTAAGCGACATCTAGGTGACTTTAACAGAATCATTACTTTTCCACTTTTTCTATGAGGAAATTAAAAATTTTCCGTAAGAAAAGAAATTCTACATTGAACATTGTGATTTAATTAATTTAACGGATATCTTGTTTGAGTTAGTAGATGTATCAATTCTGCTTTTTCTATTTTATAGAAGAATGGAGATTCTATCTTTGACATTTTGCTTTAAGTGCTTTAACCAATATCTTGTTGAAGGTTTGGTTTTTATGCGAAGATTATCCATAAGAAACGATGAGTCATATTTTACACTTCGCTTTAAGTAGCAACTAGGTGACTTTAACAGAATCATTACCTTACCACTTTTATATTATATCTTGCTTAAGTTAACAGAAGCATTATTAGTTTAATTTTTTATGCGAAAGTTCTCCATAAAGAAAAATATTATATATTTTACATTTCGCTTTAACCGATATAATGTTGAAATCAACAGCAGCAATGCTTTATCTACTTTTCTGTGCGAAATTTCTCCATAAGAAAGGATATTGTATATTTTACATTTTACTTTAAATGCTTTAACCTATATCACGCTTTCATGCTCAATAGCTTACCTACTGAACTAAAAACCTATAATAACTTTCTGATATTTAAAAAGCGTTTAAAAGACTTTCTCGTGTCTAATTGTCTGTATTCAGTAGAGGAGTATTTTACATAGTCTTATAGCTGTTGGTAGTTGTAGTTTGTAGGATCGATTTTTGATTTCCTATACAAATTGTATTTTGTCTAAAAGGAAAATAATGATTATTTATTTATTTTATAATTAATAGAACCATTAGATACTTTATCCACTTCTATGCGGTACCTATTTCTTCATAAGAAAGACGATTCTATATTTTACATTTTTCATAACCTATAACTTGTTTAACTTAAGAGAAGCATTTCAGTTTCAATATCTATCCGAAGATTGTCCATAAGACTGGATATTTCATATTTTACATTTTGCTTTAACCAATATTTTGCTGAAATTGACAGTAGCAATATTTTATTCACTTTTTCTCTATATACTAAAGTTCTCCATAAAAAATTTTTTATATTTTACATTTTAATTTAAGAGAAGCCCTAAAGTTTCATTATTCATGCGAAAATTCGTCACAGTTAAGGAGATTTCATATTTTACATTTTGCTTTAACCGATATCATGCTGAAACGAGGGGCATTTCAGTAGTGAATTTGTGTACACTAAATTACCACTTTTGACAGAAATTACCACAAATTACCAGTAATTACCTCCAAATGATCACTAATTTCCTCTGTTACCCCTAATTACGTCAAGAATTACCACTCAAAACCACTTAAATTACCACTAATTACCACTAATTACCACTTAAATTACCACTGAAATTCCCACTAAATACCACGACCTAAAGTTAGTTTCAAATTGTACACTTGATTTAAAACTAAATAGCATGTTGCCACAGATTATCTGTGATGTTGCTACGTAGGTATATAATAATAGTAACAGGATGTACATTTTTTACACCAGATTTTAGGGTTAGGTATCAGCTGTAAAGGTATTATTCGAAGTATTATTTAAGCGACCTTGTTTCTATTAAATATGTATACCATAGGTAAGGTAAAGAAATTTTTTATTACCCTATTCTTCGAAACCCATAACAAAAAATTTGTCTTTTTTTGAAATATATCGCTACAGAAAAATCATACGATCTTCTCGATGCAAAAATCGAACTCGGCACACTCAAAAACCACCTCCTAAAGTATTCGAATCGAAAAATATCATCCAAATACGAAATTTAATCCATTTACATGCTACCATCATAAAATAAAATTTTAAAAATCATATACAGGGTGGTAAAAAAATTATATTTAAGAAATATTCCTCTTTTCCAAATATTTCAGTACAGAAAAATCGTACGACCTTCGTAATGCAAAAATCGAACTCGACGCACTCAAAAACCCCCTACTAAACTATTCGTAACGAAAAAGATCATCCACCTACCAAATTCTCCATTACGTGGCCAAATCTGAAGAGATTTGCTAATTTTCGAGAAGAGACTTATATTTTATCGAATACCACCTTTATTTGATGTCTTACTGAAAAATATTATAGAAGTGTTTTGATCTGTACTAAGAGAGTGCAGATACAGGCGAAAACCGATTTAAGGTATCTCTTTCCGTTACCGAGAAAATTTAAAAATCTTTGGTGATTAAAAAAAAGCGAAATGTCCTAGGATCAAACGAATACGACACGTTAAAGTACCCCGTGAGACCCACCTTTTTTCTGTTTACTGTTGAGTTGTAACTCTTACCGTTTTCGAATTACAGCCGATTTAATAAAAATTTCGTTCTTTAGTTACCTACCTATTTTTTCGAAATTTTATTGTTAAAATTTTTTATTAAAATTTTCAAAATCAAAAAATATGTTTTAAAAAATTATCCTCTTTCCGAAATATTTTGGTACAGAAAAATTCTACAAGTTTCTAGATGCAAAAATCGAAGTCGGCCCACTCGAAACCCCCCTCCTAAAGTGTTCGAATCAACAAGATCATCCACCTACGAAATTCCCTATATTTCGTGGCCAAAGCTGAAGAAAAATGTTCAATTTTGAGACGAAAAAATCGAATACCTGCCTGATCAACCCTGAGAAGGCGCAGATACTGGCGTAAACCGATCTAAGACATCTCTTTCCGTTACCTAGAAAATTAAGAAAATATCAAATCACATTTGGTCAATTTAAAAAAACCTAAACCTCGTACGATCGAACGGAATACGGCAAGTACCCCAAAAAGCCATCTTTTTGCTATTTAGTTTGTTTAGTTCTAACCTTTCCTGTTTTCGAATTACAGCCGATTTAATGATAAGCTCGACTTTTTTAAAAACGTAGTAAATTTTTCGATTTTTTTTTGTAAAAATTTTTTTCGTTTTTATCTCGGAAACGGATAAAGACATGTTACCATCATAAAATAAATTATTCCAAAATATATACAGGGAGGTAAAAAAAAATATTTTTAAAAAATTTCTCCTTTCTCCATTTATTATTAATTTTATTTAACGTCGGACCAAAAATTTCATAAGAAACTTTTTATTCAAAATTTGGAGGGGTATTATCGACTTTTATACATTTTTCCAAAAATTTCGTAATATTTGATATATTCGCGAAAAATTTCCAAAAACGACGTTTTATTTGAAAAAAAAAAACGAAATATTTTTTTTTTAAATGACGACTCAAGTACAGGTTAAACGCCGTCAAAATACATACTTTTGGTAGTAAGCATAAATGAGGCTTTAAAAGATTTAAAATCAGCAGGAAAAACGGCACATAGCTACTTATATTAAGAGAACAGGAAGCCTCCGCGTTACAGAACCGAAGTGGAACTCCAACCCGTCAATTGGAGCATTTGTATGAGACTTTTCGAGAAAAGCAGGAATGTGACAACCGGGCTCAGGTGGTAAGGCTCTAGCGTTTAGAATGCGGACCAATGGGTTCGACGCCCGGCCCTTACATGTTTTTTTTATTAATTTTTTGGATTAGGTTGGGTTGCATGAATACAAATGCGTGAAGTGAAAAAACGTAAACATTGACGGGCGGGGCTAGTGCAGCACACGTGCTTATGTAGGCAATCAGGCGGCGTTATTTACTGGTGTTCTGTAACGCGGAGACTTCCTAAATACGCCAACGGTTTATCGATGATGCTATTGATGTTAAACTATTGCAAAGTTGTCACTTCTCAGGCAATTGAAATACTCCTATAGGAAATTGAATGTTTTTTTAACTGGCACTAATAGGGTCTCAGAAACATAGCTTAGTTAAATATTTTGTTTAAAACTCTGTTACTTCCTGTGAAAGAATGCAAATTCGAAGGAATAGCATAATTTTAATATTACAAAACTACGATTTATTACCCCAAAATTTCCTTAAAATACTAAAAATTACCAAAAATGTCCACTAATTATCACTAATTTCCAGTAATTACCACTAATTACCACTAATTTCCAGTAGTTACCACTAATTCCCAGTAATTACCACTCATTTCCTCTAAAATTTCCACTAATTACCACGACTGTGTAAGCTAAATTACCACAATGAAATCCCCCTCGTTTTTATCCGATCGGACGAAAAACTATACCTTTCCGATGTGTTTTCTCATCGCAAAAGTGATGATTCCAGTATATTGTATTCATTGCTTGGCAACCTGCAGTAACTGTACGTACAACATTTCCGTCCTAGGCCGGGAATATAACATTTCTGTCATATTTAAACACCTTGTTTGTCAGATCTGACGTTTATCAAAAGCAAGATTTAGCTGTGGTTTCCCTAGTTACGTAAAAAACTCCAAGCCCGCACGATTCAAAATTTATACTTTTTACAATGATGCGCGTAAATAACTTAGCACCCAAAATAAATTATTTGTTCAGACCTAACCAATGAAAATGCAATAGTACAGGTAATAGTTGTTAGGTTCGAATTCACCTTAACTTTAAGATGACGTTGTTTGGCAACGATGTCTATAATTATTGTTGAACAAAAATAACCTTTATTTTCTAAATCTTTGACAATAATGAGCCTATAATGAATAAAATAAAGCATTTGCTTTTGCTCTTCACCTATCCTTGTTAGATGTTCGTAATTTGTATAAGTTTATTTCAAAAAAATTAAGTAAAAGCATTTGCCTAAATTGTATGGATATCACTGTCAATCATATTATACAGTGGTAAATTGCCAGCATTTGAAGCCATACCTAGATTAGAATTTAATATCACAAAATCTCAATAATAATTATTTTAGGTATATGTAAATGAAAACTGATTTTCGCCTACTCCTGCACGCTTGCTACTCAAGTCGCCTGCGTGACTGACAACACGACACGACCAAAAAATATTTTCATATAAAGAGTTATCTTTGACGCCGCGCCGGGCAAATTTCAAGCGCACAAATTTGGCAACGTGGCCGGGCACGCGGTCAGTTTTACGCCGAGACTCGCTCGATGGAAGCAGGCTCGAAAAGTCTGCTTCCATAGGAGATTCAAATTTTTAACATGGGATGAGTTTTCTATTGTGTACTATAATATTCTTTGGTTTTGCTTCAAGTAATGTAACCGATGCCCTTGTTTGACTTAACAGAAACATTACTTTCCATATTCCATATAAGAAAGAATAATCTATCGTTTCCATTTCGCTTTATCCGATATGTTGCTAAAATTAACAGAAGCATTACTTTATTCACATATTCTTTGAGAAAATACGAACATTTTCCGTAAGAATTGAGATTCTAAATTTTACATTTTGATATTAGTTATTTAACCGACATTTGTTTGGGTTAACACATGCATCGCTTCCGTTTTTTCAATGCGGAAATCCTTCATAAGATTAGAGATTCTACCTTTTACATTTTGCTTTAAGTGCATCGACCGATATCTTGATTGAGTTAACAGAAACATTTTTTTTATTAGGAAATTCTTCATAAGAAACAATGTATATTTTACATTTTGCTTTAATCTATTGACATTCCACTTATTTTTTTTTCTTTGCGAGAATTTAGAAATGTATTCTAATTATTCTGTATTTTACGTTTGGCTTATCTTGCTGAAATTAACAGAAGCATTAATTTATCAGTTTTTTTATATGCAAAAATTTTTCATAAAAAGGATATGCCTTATTTTACATTTTGCTGGATTATACCTTTTACATTTTGCTTTGAGTGCTTTGACTGATAACTTGATTGAGTTAACAGTAACCTTTTTTTTTTCGATGGGGCCATTCTTCATAAGAAAGAATATTGTATATATTACATTTTGCTTTAATCGATTGACATTTTATTTAAATTAACCGAGACATTCCACTTGTTTTTTTTTGCGGGAATTTAGAAATGTATTCTAGTTATTCTGTATTGTACAGGGTCATTTTTTATATTTTCCCACCCCCCTTAACTTTTTTGTGCCATTGTTTAGAAAAAAGATGTAAATATAAAAGTTGTAGTGCTGGAGATGTAGAAAACATATTTTTGTCTACACAGGGTGTTGCAAAAAGTGCGAAAAACAAAAAATATATATATATTTTTTTAAATGGGACACCCTGTATATTTCTCCTCAGGATGAAAGATCTTTATTCTCCGATTACAAAAATATATAATTTGTCTACATTTGCTTAAGCCATTTCCGAGCTATTTGCCTTTAAAAGTTGACAAAGCATGAACTCAAACCAATCGAAATAGCCTTGCTCGCCATTAAGAAAAATATGAAATGTGTCAAAATAGCCGTGAATGACAGTGACAAAAACAGCTATTATGTCCAATTATTGGCTCTATTTTTTATGAAGGTTCCCTAACTGGCGAAAGATATTTACAATTTTTAAATCAGGAAACAGAGATTCTCTTGGTATGCTTCCAATTCGCCAATCTGCTCAAATAATAGGCGGGGAACCGTCCACTGGCCACCGAACAGCCCAGATCTAACGCCCTTAGATGCGTTTTTGTGGGGATATTTAAAAACAAAGTTTATGCTCAGAGAAGTGCCATTATTGAAGAGCTCAGGGGGAGAATTGTATACTATATAAACGACCTTAACCAGAACAATCCAATTTTTATTACCCATGCAATAAATAAATTAGAAAGCGACTTCCGAAATTGTATCAATAGTGGGCATATTCAACAATAATTGAAATACTGAAGTTTTTATTATCAAAGATGTTAAGATACGAATTTGTATATAATTTATTTAAATCAACTTTTAAAGTTAAATTGCTCAGAAATGGCTTAAGCAAATGTAGACAAATTATATATTTTTGGAATCGGAGAACAAAGATTTTTCGTTCTGAGGAGAAATATACAGAGTGTTCCATTTAAAAAATATATATATTTTTTGTTTTTCACACTTTTTGCAACACCCTGTATAGACAAAAAAATGTTTTCTGAGAACTACTCCTCAAGCACTACAACTTTCCTATTTACATATTTTTTCTACACAGTGGCACAAAAAAGTTAAAGGGGGTGGGAAAATATAAAAAATGACCCTGTACGTTTGGCTTATCTTGCTGAAATTAACAGAAGCATTAATTTATCAACTTTTTTATATGCAAAAATTTTTCATAAAAAGGCATGACATATTTTACATTTTGCTGCAACCGGTCGATATCTTACTTGAATTAGCAGAAGCATTACAGTTCCCTTTTTTCGTTGCTTAAGTGCTCCTTTTAGAAAGTAATATCTATGTTTTACGTTATAGTCAATCAAATTGTAGATACTTAAACCCCCAAACTGGGGGGGGGGGGGGGGGGGGGTTATATTGCTACTATTTTAGAACATGTTTGGTGGCTTTTTCTGATCAAAATAGCTAATGAGAATATTAAGATAACTTATGTTAAAAAGTATCATTTACTTAAGGAGACATATACATGCAATTACCGTATTAGTTTGTATGCTCTATTGTACCATTATCTAAAAAATTTAATATTTGCTATTTTGATTTGGTTTTTCCAAGGAACATTTCCAGTTAAAACATAATTCAGTACAAACATTCCTGTAAATAATGAATTAATAGATGATTCACACTATATCGTTTCTATTTTTGAGACATTCGAAGATATTCGGAAAAAAATAAATAAAAACTTTCAAAAGCAAATGTCTTTACTTCTATAATTGTAAAATTAATGAACTAACCGGCCGCCTAATTGCTCCGCTTTTCTCAATTCATTTGTTGCAAAGCTTAATAGTTTACGAAACTAGGAAGCTTTTCTTAATTGGCTTGCGCATGCGCGTGATGGTATATTCATAATATTCATATATATTGAGGTAACCCGCCTATTTATAATATTATTTCATTAGATCTTATACATTTCATATTGGGACACCCCATATGTAAAGAAAGAAAAGGAGAAAAACTAGTCATAAATTGAAGTTGGGTTTTGCAAGGTTATTTTTGGAAGATATTCGGAAGTAATTGCACAAGTGCACCAAAATTACCGATAATTTTGCATGACAGCGTGTTGTCTAAAAACTGCATGAGTTCATTTTCATATTTTGGAGAAAGAGCCCGACACCGAAGGTGGAGGGCTCTTTTTGCAAAATATGAAAATGACCGAATGGAGTTTTTCTAAGACAACACGCTCGAATGCAAAATTTTCTGGTTATTTTGATGCACGAGTGTAATTCGGGGGAATATTTCCCGAATTAGGACACGGTTTTAAAAAAAATACATTTGTATTCTTATTTTAATGCAAAAACGTACATGTAACTGTAAACAAAGTACAGAGATGCAAAAAAACGATTTTTTTTTAAATCCGAAACGAGATATTTTTAATAATACCTATATATATTCACTAGACGTTATTTATAAATTGTCGCTGTCAAAGTTTCAATGGAATTACCATAGATACGTACGATGCAATTATCGCTGTGCTCTTTCGGTTTCTACAGTGCAATTATCGCTGTAATTTTCCGGTAATTGCACCCCTCTAATGGGATTTTTTATACATGAGGGAAATATTCGAAAGTGTATCGCTCGAGAACGAAGATAGATAGTCAAAATCCGGCGCAGTGTACGGTTTATTTTGGGTGACTTGTTTTGCTTCTGTGCTTTAACATGTCATTACAGGTCAGTACAATTTATAATATTGTTATTAACATAATTTTTACAAGTATTTCTTTTATTCTCATGTATAATTCTAGAGATATGGCCCAATTTGCAACTAAATTGCTGGGTAGCCTCCGTAATCCAGGACCTCAGTACATTCCAGCAGCGTCTGCCTAACTAAAAATAACCCCTTCAGTTTTAAATGTATTGTTACAAGTGTGGAACTACGAATTGTGGTACGGGAGACAGTAATTTAATTAATTATTATACTAATAAAGGTTTTGCAGCATAATTCGGTTTAGGAATTTAGATCGAGGGTTTCTCTGCCGTACTCTTTCCCCTCGTGAATTCCACGCTGAGTCCGGCACGTTTTCCCCTAATAATTTGGCCCGTTTTCTCTAATAAATTAGGTGTATTAGGAATCTGTGCTTTAATTTAATTTTCCTAATTTTGTTACCGTCGAGGGCATTATGAGTAAGTAAAATTGTGCAAGATATAATAATAACATAACGTAGGTATTGGTCTTCTTTTTAGTCTATTTGGACGATCATTGGCAAAGCACAACTTATCTCATTCAACTATGTTGAACTGACCCGGGTTGGTTATGCTACAAAACTAAAAATATTAATATTTCAGTTTTAATGTATTTGCAACAAAAGCAAAAAATTCAATATAAACCTGATGGATATATTTATGTAAAATACCCTATTAAATATATTCAGCTTGTTAGCTTAATAATTTGAATTCATAGGCAAGGATGTAACTCCTTGAATAACGTCAAACAATTATCCAACCTACATATTATAAAATGCTTGGTCATTAGATAAACTTTATTTGGTAAAACTAATTTGAAATAACTTAACTTGCGTGTGAGACTAGATATAGAAGTCTTTGCCCCCGCACTAAAACGGCAATAAATCCTACATCACCTGAGGGATAGGTATTTCGCTAAACGATTATCGTCGGAGGGCCTGTCTACAGTTACCCCCGAAAAATGATTTCCTACCCCTCTGGGAGCCACGTTCGTAGTGAAACACTTAAAAAGTGTAAAGAGACAATTTTAGGGCGATTTCGTTCGATGATAAAAGCAAAATGGTGGGAAGTTGACGAGAAATTTTGGGGAAATAAAAACGCCAGTTGAATTTTATAATATCGAAGAGCAATTGCCGAACCGGGGGTTTACTATATCGAGAATGGTTTTTGTTCTTATCGAGACTAGATGAAGGAAACTTTCCTATTTACCGAGCGTTTTGGCAAAGGAAAATTGAAACTGGAATGCAATCCATGTATTTATTTTAAAGTGTAAAATATGGAATGCTTTTCTTTATAAAGAATTCAGCTGATAAAATCACAAAACCTTTTTGGTTACACTGAAGTGTGAAATATAGAATTTCCTTCCTTATGGAGAATGTCCACATGCAAAAAAATTGAAACTGTTATGTGTTAACTTGCGAAACCTCCATGTATTTATTAAAAAAAAACGGCTTAAGACCACACGACAAAAGTGAAAACTTTAAAGAGCATAAAAAACTGTATAAAAATAGCATTCATATGCACGATAATTTATGAAAAATACAATAATAAGAGAAATAAATAAAGAGAAAAAATAATCTGAATCTGAAAGTTCTACGTCGACATATCCCATAAAATTGCCACATCTCTCTCGCATGAAAAATGTCCAAATTCTCTAATTCTGACCCATTTTTCAATTTTCAAATCGTTAAAATTGGCAGACATCTCTCTCGCATGAAAAATGTCCAAATTCTCTAATTCTGGCCCATTTTCAAATTGTTAAAATTGGCAGACATCTCTCTCGCACGAAAAATGTCCAAATTCTCTAATTGTGTCCTATTTTCCCATTTTCAAATCGTTAAAATTGACAGACATCTCTCTCGCATGAAAAATGTCCAAATTCTCTAATTCTGTCCCATTTTCAAATCGTTAAAATTGGCAGACATCTCTCTCGCATGAAAAATGTCAAAATTCTCTAACTCTGTCCCATTTTCAAATCGGTAAAATTGCCAGACATCTCTCTCGCATGAAAAATGTCAAAATTCTCTAATTCTGATCCATTTTCCCATTTTCAAATCGTTAAAATTTGCAGACATCTCTCTCGCATGAAAAATGTCAAAATTCTCTAATTCTGACCCATTTTCTCATTTTCAAATCGTTAAAATTGACAGACATCTCTCTCGCATGAGAAATGTCCAAATTCTCTAATTCTGTCCCATTTTCAAATCGTTAAAATTGGCAGACATCTCTCTCGCATGAAAAATGTCAAAATTCTCTAATTCTGATCCATTTTCCCATTTTCAAATCGTTAAAATTTGCAGACATCTCTCTCGCATGAAAAATGTCAAAATTCTCTAATTCTGACCCATTTTCCCATTTTCAAATCGTTAAAATTGGCAGACATCTCTCTCGCATGAAAAATGTCAAAATTCTCTAATTCTGACCCATTTTCCCATTTTCAAATCGGTAAAATTGACAGACATCTCTCTCGCATGGAAAATGTCCAAATTCTCTAATTCTAAC
>MU183155.1:127731-142189 GCA_016904865.1 Pissodes strobi
TTAAAATTGGCAGACATCTCTCTCGCATGAAACATGTCCAAATTCTCTAATTCTGACTCATTTTCCCATTTTCAAATCGTTAAAATTGGCAGACATCTCTCTCGCATGAAAAATGTCCACGTTCTCTAATTCTGTCCTATATTCTCATTTTCAAATCGTTAAAATTGGCAGACATCTCTCTGGCATGAAAAATTTCCAAATTCTCTAATTCTGACTCATTTTCCCATTTTCAAATCGTTAAAATTGGCAGACATCTCTGTCGCATGAAAAATGTAAAAATTCTCTAATTCTGACCAATTTTCCCATTTTCAAATCGTTAAAATTGGCAGACATCTCCCTCGCATGAAAAATGCCCAAATTCTCTAATTCTGACCCATTTTCCCATTTTCAAATCGTTAAAATTGCCAGACATCTCTTTCGCATGAAAATTGTCAAAATTCTCTAATTCTGGCCCATTTCAAATTGTTATTTTGCCCTTTCCGAAAAAGGAACCAGTGTAATCACAGCCCGTCAATGAGTGGAAGCCTGGCAGAGCCATGCATAAATCTGTCCCTAGATTTTTGGATATGCTTGTTGGGTATTATTGGCAAAAAAACCAACCTCCATCCATATTTTTTTAGTAGGTTCGAGCAGGTGCATATTTCCTAATATTATAACGGCAATATCAGTGTCAGAGGCTCTTACAACAATATTTTCATGAGTTGTTTTACTTAGATGAAAAACAATCCGAGAATCAGCCTCTTCGTGCTCACAACAATATTGTTCAGCTACTTCTTTAATAATGACTCCGTTCTGGCCATAAAGCTTATAACAAGTGTTATCATCTGTTATATAAATTGTCTTATCTCCGATTGTTGGAATGTTTGCCGGATCAGTCCAAATCGTGTGAAGAAATGTAACAATTTCTCTTTTGAAACTATCGTTTCTTAACGTCGCAATAAAATTTGATGGTCTATGTTGTTGTGGCCCCGAAATATTATAACGACCAGTTCGACCTTCTGTCATGCGCATATCTCTTTCAGAGTCCTTTATAGAAGGCGAAATTACTCTATCAAAAATAAGATGTATTTCTTTAGCCTGGAAAGAAACCAATCGTTTTAAAATTGTTACTGACACGCGTTTAAACGTTTGTGGTAAATCTTTAAATAGATGCAGGAAAAAGAATCCATCTACTAAAATCACATCAATTTTTTTTTGGATCCATAGGAGATTGCCGAGATTCTGAAATATTAAGCAGAGAAGCTTTATTTGTTTTTAATGGTGTGCCATATTTGGCCCATATTTGCTAATGACAATGGAACCAGTGTTAGAGGATAACTTAAAACATTGTTTAAATCTATTTTATGATTAACAGATAGAACCAACAATTTTCCCATGAGATCCCTTTCCATTTTTACTTCTTTTAAAGTGTCCTTGATTTTTACTGCAACTTTAACAGCTTCGGAGGCAAAGTTGTTGATTTTAAGTTTTTTAATTGGTCTTTCAAATCTATTTTCATCCTCCACGCATTCGGTAATAAAATCATCCCGTGCGTTTGTACCTATATCAAAAATATTCAACAAAAATCTTTCTGTTGGAGGAGAACATGCTTTTCCATTCGATATATTGAATAGATACTCTTTAGGAACGTCTCCAAAGGGGTTAAGAAAATTTTGAATTGTATTTATAATCAAATTTAGATCTTCATTATCATTTTTAATTCAACCTGGTTTTAGTTCCTGTGATGCATCAGTCTTTTTTGTTAGACCAATCTCGTCAAAATAATTTGTAATTATATAGAAGTTCTTAAAAAATTACTTTGAGCCCATCGTTGTCTGGCATCCGAGTTGTTCGTAAAATGGGATACTCCACCATATTTATTGGCGGCATCGGCATTTATAGTCTGTTCCAAGGTTAAATCTACTGGACTTTTTGAAAAACTATGGTGCGTACGGTTAACTGAAAAACTACCTAAAACGTCTTTTAGGTTAGGGTGGCTATCATTAATTTTTAAAAGATTATCATGAAACTTCACAGACCATCTAGCGTAGTTCGGTTGATTAAATGAAAGGAATACAGCTGCCATTCTATTTAGGCTGTGCATATACAAATCAATATCAGAATTTCGAATACTTCGTGAGAAATCGTAGAAAAAAAGGCATGCAAATAATCATTTCTACTAACTAAATAGGCATTCTAAAATCAAATTGGTAACTTAGATAGGGACTTACCTACCCGTGCATCACTATAAAACCAGCGAATGATCCATGTTTAAAAGTTATATGGTTATAAATAATACCGGTATAGCTAAAATTTCTGCTCTTTACGATGAAATGGGTCCTTGTACGGGGGTACGCCTGCACGTAGACTGGATGCTTTCGTGACTCAATTCGGGCGGGAAGCATCGTACGATTTTGTGCGAGAAAGACGTCCGAGAGACAGACAGTGGATAGCTCAGAGCAGAATGCAGAAACAATGCAGTAGGCTGTAGCTATTGAATAAAATAAAATAGGTAGATAAGGGGTTAATGTAAACAGTGGCATTGTAAGACTCTTTGCCGTTTAGGGTTACATTATTTTTAGCCAAATTAATAAAAAGTTGTTTTGAATAAGCAAGAAATAAGCTTAAAAAATTACGTTTTTTTAAAAACTTGATAGCCTCTGCTTGCCATATGCTGCCAATTTTTTCTCGGCCCTTTAGGTTTTAGAATAAGTATTTGATAACAAACAAAATGAGCTATAGTTTGTTCATAACACTTTACGTTTACTGGATAGTCATCTCGTGTAGAATTATTGTTCGAGAAAATTCGCGAGCCTCTGCTATCAAAACGCTGCCGATTTTCATCTCTGCCTTTGCATTTTTGAAATCAACATTAATGAAAGAAAAAAATGAGCTATAGTTTGTCCATGAAACTGGATGTTTAGTATTTAGTCAATTCGTGTCAAATTGACAGGCCTCTGCCGAGGCAAAAGCTGCCCTCTATTTCCTCTGCCGAGTCGGATTTATAATCCAAGGGAAGTCAGCTTTCGGACTATAATGGAATTATTCATGAAATTTAACGTTTACTAAAATGCACTTTTGGATAAATTTTAACCCCCTCCCCTAAGTTTAAGTGACCAACTAGAGCCGGCAGAGGTTCTGATATAGGTACTCTGGATATCACCCTAATATTAAAATATAATGAACCTTTTGTAACGACTTGTTGACCAACTTTGTTCGCCACCTCCCGGTCTATATATTGAAAGTGAAATTTTACCTCGAAATCTGCCATAAAATCGACAAAACTGCACCTAATTACTAACAAATGTCAAAATTTTTAGGCTTCAATATTTAAAGTAAAATTCTAATTCGACATATCTTATAAAATCTGCACAAATCGCTACTTGTCGCATGAAAAATATCCAGATTCTTTAATTTTGGCCCATTTTCCCATCTTCAAATCGTTTTCAATGAAATTTCAGACAAATAAATCTACTTACTTACCATAAAACCTATACGTATTGCTAAGCTGAGAGTGACATTTTTTCCTCGAAATCTGCCATAAAATCGACCAAACGGCACCTAATTACCAAAAAATGTCTAAATTTTTACACTTCTGTATTTAAAGTAAGGTTCTAATTCGATATATCTCATAATATTGGCAGAAATGGCTGCTTGTTGCATGAAAAATCTGCCAGATTCTGTAATGCTGACTCATTTTCCCATCTTCAAATGCTCGTAAATTAGAGTTCAGGCAAATAAATCTTCTTGCTTGCCATAAAAACTAGACGCATTTCTAAGCTGAAAGTGAAGTTTTTGCCTCGAATCCTGCCATTAACTCGACAAAACTGCACCTAATTACAAAAAATGTCTAAATTTTTAGACTTTAATGCTTAAAGTAAAGTTCTAAATGGACATATCTTATAAAATTGGCAGAATTAGCTGCTTGTCGCATCAAAAATGTGCCAGATTCTGGCCCATTTTCCGATCTTCCAATCGGCATTTTCCCATATTCAAATCCTCTTAAATGAGATTCCAGGCAAATAAATCTACTTACTTGCCATAAAAACTAGACGCATTGCTAAGCTGAAAGTGAAGTTTTTGCCTCGAATCCTGCAACAAAACTGCACCTAATTACCAAAAAATGTCTAAATTTTCAGACTTTAATGTTCAAAGTAAAGTTCTAATTCGACATATCTTATAAAATTGGCAGAAATCGTTGCTTGTCGCATGAAAAATGTGCTGTATTCTCTAATTCTGGCCATTTTCCCATCTTCAAATCGTTTTAAATGTGATTTTATGCAAATAAATCTAATTGCTTACCATAAAAACACACGCATTGCTATACTGATAGTGAAATTTTACCTCGAAATTTGCCATAAAATCGACAAAACTAATTAACTAACAAATGTCTACATTTTTAGGCTTCAATGTTTAAAGTAAAGTTCTAATTCGACATATCTTATAAAATCGGCGCAAATCGTTACTTGTCGCATGAAAAATACCCAGATTCTTTAATTTTGGCCCATTTTCTCATCTTCAAATCGTTTTCGCCAGTAAATAAAATTGCTTAGCAAACTTCACATTCTGTTGTCTTTGTTCGGTAATGAGTCGACAGAAGCCCAATCTATATAAAAGTGGTTTCCTGTAACATATTTCGTCTAAAGCTCAATAATGTGAAATATGATCGTGTGCCTGGAAATGAGTCGTATTTCCCAGTGCAAGACAGGATAGATGTCAAGCAAATGCGTGCGAGACTGCGTCTTTCACAACAAATATTTTTCGGAGAGAAACAGACTCGCTAAAAACGTTTAAAACTCGTTATCGGTTGTCTTTGTCGTATAAATTATACTCTTTAATCGACAAAAGCAATCGATTTCCTGATAAGTGATAGTTGTCCAACAAAGAACGCGCGCGTAGGTCGTACCAAGGCCGGATATTTCTTGCATTATGACTATACCGAGATAGTTGAGAGAATAGTTTATTGACCGGGTTTCTCTATATAGATCGATTATACCGGGAGCCATCGAAAATCAATATTTATTATCAGAATCACTAGAGTGAATTTATAACAATATTGAACAGTGAATAATCATTTTTGCAAAACGATATTTGAAAACTATTCAGTTCGTTGTTAGTCATAAGACCTCGCACTATAAAATAAACTCCCGAGTCACTTGCGGAATATAAAAATCCTGTGCGTAATGACCTGTATATGATATATGACGACATATACAGTGTATCTAAACGATCTCATTCTAGGGGTATTGTGGTCTTCGAACATGCACGTAAAGAGAGATGAAGTAGGAAGGTTTTTTAGGGATTTTTTGCAGGTGTTTAAACGGAAGGAATAGATGTTACAAAAACACCCTTCAAAAAGCTTTTTATCTCCCTGTTATGTGAAAAGTTTAAGAAAGGTGTCTCTAACAATTGAATCGAAGTGTCGTCGATAAAGGGCTTAAATATATTCTAAACGACGCGGTTTTGAGCACGCACCCACATAGAATCGTAGTTTTATTGTTCACTAAATTGATTTTCTTTTTTGGTTTCAGGTAAGGACGTGTCTCCAATTGTGTTTAAAGAAATCGGTGAGTAGCTATTGTAAAACGAACACGGGATTTTAGTTTATGCTGATTATGAAAACGACTAATTGTAATTAGAGAATGAGGGCTTTATTTTTTATGAACTTTTAATAGCGGTTTTCAATTTTTATTTGTTTAACAAGAAAAACAGCTATTTATGCATATCACAAAATACAAGCGGTTCATATGCCAGTGAATTAATTTTTTTTAAAAGGCGTGGATCTATGTCTTGGCAGTTAGGTGATGAGGGCGCCACTAATTTATTTTACTAGAAATGTATCAATGATTATTCATCCCTGATAATGGGATCCTGTATAAGAACGTTGAAAAACTGACGATATACGAATTAGTTATTATGTTGACTGCAATTTACCAAAATAAACATCAAGATTCCAAATACTTTTACACAAACCCTTTCGGGAGAATTAATTTTAGCTCAAATTAATTTGAAGTAATGGTAGGCCCGTAAACTAATGAGCAGCTTCTCGTGTAATGTATAACCTATATTATCAGACTATTAAATCACCGCAAAATAAGATATTACTTTCTAATCTATGTCTTATAGCATTAATATTGCCCAATTCCTATTTTGAAAAAAAAAATCCAACTAAACGTTGAATTCTTAAAGGCCTGACAAAACGCACAACACTATTTTACTGAAATAGTTTTATACTAAATACTATACTACGTGACAGCGACAATATTAGTAAACCAATAAACAGTCACTCAATTATACTAAATCAATAAGATAACCTGTGAAGTAAATATGTACAGGGTTATTCATTATATCACCCACCTGCAGCCGTAATTACAGGTAATACAAAAAAACTTAAATTCAAAAGTTGTATGGTTTTTAATAACCCTGTACATATGTAGCCTTTAAATATCTACAAGTAAACGAATTGAGCTCAAGTCGATTCCGATATCAAGGCGACAAATTAAATTTGCAAATTTCAGTTATGGGAAACAAATTACTGCCATGAGCTTTACAGCCAAAAGAAATCAATCAACTATCCTGACTCTAGCAAAATGAATTCTCTACTTGAGATAATATTAGATATAATAAAGATAAAATTAAGCATCTCCACAGCAACTATGAAATGAAGCAGAAATATATGATGTCAGAAATTAGATAACCTATAGCTTTTTAAAGGTAGGTTCGATAAGCAAAATAACCAGATCGTGGCAACATGGCGAACAATGAGTTTGTTGTTGAGTTAAAGAAGCTTAATAAGGAATTTTTAGTGGAAATTATAGCGAATAAAAAGGTTCCGATTGGTGTAAGCATAAGTGAGAATTTAAGAAAACATATAGAAGATGAAGGAAAAGCCGGAAATCAGAAAATAGTGGGTGAAAGCCTGGAATCTGTAAATAAAGTGAGGTTAATGGAGCTAAAACATAAAATAGAACTCTTGGAGATGGAATTAGAAGGAAAAAACAGGTTAGTGGTAGAGTTAGAACGTACTACCAGTAATCAGGAACTAATTATAGATTTATGTAAACGAAATAAAAGTGAAAATGTGGCCCCTGTTGAGGCAAGCACCATCAGACAGCCCGATAGCAACGTTGCCACTACTCCGCAGCATACTTTAAATACAGAAGTTGTTGCTAAAAATCGACAAATTTCGTATCTCTCACCTCACACGTTGCAAGAAATTATCTACCCCAAAAACATCATATGGAGATATAATCCCAAATGTTGGTCTAAATACTCCGAATCAACAAAATATTCAAAACAACGGAGAAAATTGGCATGATGTTGTCCACAATAAAAGACGTCGTGCCGGTCGTTTAACTTGCGTGGGAACAAGTAAGGGTGAATCTGCTTCTCTTTTTGCAGTCCCTAAGGAAGTATATCTTCATGTATATAGACTGGGCCCAAAAACAACGGAAAAAAATATCACAGATCATCTTAAACGTGATTTTCCAGGTGTCGAATGTAGCATGATGCAATCTAAATATCCAGAGAAGTATGCTTCTTTTAAAGTTACGACTAGAGAGGAACACTTTCAAAAAACTATGGATCCTGCAGTTTGGCCCTATGGTACATGTGTACAGCGTTTTTTACACTTGAAAACAAGGAAAAACAACAATGAATGATATTTGATCCCAACATACTGTTACGTTTTTCCCGTGGGTTCTTAACAGAATTACAACTTTGCTATTTTCAACTAATACTCTCTTTATTCACTACCACTGTATACAATTTAACACTCTGAACTACTCTTATAACTGTACAATATCTATTCAACACTCAATGATTAACGGAACTGAACTGACTAACATTCGCCTTAGGTCTGCTTATATATAATCTTAAATCTATCACGAATATTCGGGAAGTATTCCGAGGCCACTCTATATGAGGCTGTGGCGGCTTTACGTCTCCCACACTTGCCTTGTATATAACATTAGAAATTAGTCTGTATGCACCATTTTTGTACATATCACACTGTATAGATTTCGCCTTAGGTAGTTTTTATTATATTAGATTTTTAGGTTTTTCCCTCCATAACGCCGACATTGTAAATATGCATTAGCCCTAGAAAACCCTCCTTGTAAAATATTAATTTCATATCGGCTAGCCTGAAGCTCATAAACATCGACCCTTGTAAAGGTAAAATATATTCAAACTTTTCAATCATAAAATCCAATCAGGAAAAACCCAAGTATAGGTAGCTCCGAAGGTACCTCGAACAAAACGGCAAAGAGATCCGGATGAAGAGAGGGAAAAATGAGCCGACGAAGGGACATGATTCTACTGGGAGAATCAGTTCATCTAGACCGATCATACAAGCATATCTTTTGAGTTCCCTCTCTCAGTCAGGCATTCATTTCTAAAAACATCCAAGTGTAATTCTATTAGATTTAAGTATAACGACAGAAATATAGTTCGTTTTCTGTTCGCACGTAGTCACGATAGTTTTATTTACGCTCACCCTCCAGTGATAGAAAAAGGCGATTGTTGTCAGCATCATACGACAGCAACCCGCCAAAAGGCCATCGAGATAATTCCAGTCCAGCGATCCTGAAACTTCGCGGCCGGCCGGGCGATGATTCATACGGACAGAGAAACGAGGGGCACGGCGCGGCGACTAGTTCTATACGGTAGCACAAAAACGTTCGGATGGTTGTTAGTCGTGACATTGCCTCCCTCTTAAACCTGATCGTCCCGATCAGATACTGCATGTCCGTGGTATGCTTTCAGTCTGTCGAGGTGAACAACTTTCAGTTTGCTTCTGGGACTACGCTGAATTCTATACACAACGTCATTAATTCTTTTGATGACTGTATAGGGTCCTTCCCATACTGGCGTTATCTTGGGAGATCTTCCTTTCTTTCTTTGCGGATTATATAACCAGACTTTATCCTTCATCTGAAATCCCATAGAATTAGCTTTGAAATCAAATCGTGTCTTCATTCGGTCACTGGCGTTCTCCGTGTTTTCTCTGGCTAATTCATGGATGTATAGTAACTTTTCCTTAAGGGAGTCCGCGTAGTCTTGAATTTCCATATCCTGGTTGTCTGGCGTTCCGAATAATAGGTCGCAGGGTAAGCGGAGTTCTCTTCCAAATAAAACCATGGCTGGTGTTAGTCCTGTCGTGTCATGGACTGCTGATCTATAGGCCATTAAGAATAGTGGTATGTGTTGGTCCCAATCCTTCTGATGTTCATCTACGACCTTTGACAAATGTTTTTCAATGGTCTTGTTAAACCTCTCAACCATGCCGTCTGATTGTGGATGTAAGGCGGTAGTCCGTGTTTTATAGATGTTGAGTAAATCACAGACTTTCTGGAAAACCTTGGATTCGAAGTTGCGTCCTTGATCTGAGTGCAGCTCTAACGGAACACCAAATCTGCTGAATAGGTTATTCACAAGGACTTCTGCTATGGTAACAGCTTCTTGATTGGGGATTGCAAAGACTTCAGGCCATTTACTGAAGTAGTCAATTGCCACTAAAATGTACTTGTTACCATTATTTGTTTCTGGAAAAGGGCCAGCTACGTCAATGGCGATACGTTCAAACGGTAGGCCCACATTATACTGTTTCATTTTGCCCCTAGATCTTGTTTTGGGTCCTTGGCTTGCGGCACAGGTTGAGCACTGCCGACACCACGATTTCACATCCTGGCAGTAGTTGACCCAGTAAAATCTGTCGCGAATCTTGTCAATCGTTTTGTTCACTCCGAGATGAGCACCGGACTTTCCATTATGAACTTCTTCCAGAACTTCCGATATCTTCCTCCTTGGTACCACTAACTGTGTCTTCACTACTTTTCCATCGGCGCTTTCCCAGGCTCGTTTAAGAAGTCCATTTTCCACCACCCGGGAGTCCCACTGAGCCCACAGAGTTTTAAAAGCAAGTCCTTTAGTTGATATCTCGCTCCAGCTTGGTCTTGGTTGATGTTCTTCTTTAGCTGTTAGCAATAGTGCTATTTCACTATCTTCAAGCGGATCCTTTTTAAGTTGCTCTGTGGTCCACTGCTGATCAACCTCAAATTTCGTTTGCCTAATCGGAGTAATTCGTTCTCGTTGATCTACTCTTTGGCTATGCTTACAATTATCCGCGCATGGTCTTCTGGATAAAGCATCTGTATTATTATGCAATCTCCCTGCTCTGTGCTTAACCTTAAAATTATATTGTTGTAACTTTTCAAGCCACCTGGCTACCTGTCCTTCAGGTTGTTTCATATCCAAAAGCCATTTAAGTGCTGCATGATCAGTCCTTATCAGAAATTCTTGCCCATATAGATATTGATGGAAATGCTCAACAGACCGTACTATTGCCAAAAGCTCTTTTCGGGTTACACAGTAGTTACCTTCAGGTTTCGAAAGTGTTCGACTGTAGTATTCGATAACTCGTTCTTCTCCTGCTTGTACTTGCGATAAAACTGCTCCAATGCCGGTGTTACTTGCATCTGTGTCCAATACAAATTTACCCTTTTGTTCCGGATATCCCAATATTGGACTAGAACATAGAGCCGCTTTTAATTTCCTGAACGCAGAATCGCAGTTATGATCCCAGTTATAATTTGCTCGTTCTTCAGTGAGCTTATGTAGAGGTGCAGCTATATTTGCAAATCCTTCAACAAATCTTCTATAATAAGTACATAGTCCAAGGAAGCTCCGCAGTTCATGTTTGTCGCGAGGACGAGGCCAGTCCTTGATTGCTGTAATCTTCCGTTGGTCGGTTTGGATTCCCTCTGATGACACGACATGCCCGAGAAATTCAACTTTTTGTTGGAACATTTCTTGGATTCAGTAAGAGCTGAGCATTCTTGATTCTAGTAAAAACTTCGTGCAAGTTTTGTAGGTGCTCTTCGAAAGTTTTTCCCATTACCATTATATCATCAAGATAAACCAGGCATGTCTTCCAAGTGAGACCTCGTAGAACAACTTCCATAAGACGCTCAAAGGTAGCGGGGGCATTGCATAGTCCGAAGGGCATAACTTTAAACTGATATAAACCACTTCCGGTAGAAAATGCGGTCTTTTCCTTATCTTGTTCGTCAATACCTACTTGCCAGTAGCCGCTCTTTAAGTCGAGTGTTGAAAACCAATGAGATCCTGCTAGAGTCGTCAACGTGTCATCAATCCTGGGAAGTGGATAGCTGTCTTTCTTGGTGACGTCATTGAGCTTTCTATAGTCCACGCAGAATCTGGTAGTCCCATCCTTCTTGGTGACTAAGACAACAGGAGACGACCATGGGCTTGATGATTCCTCAATAATTCTATCGTCAAGCATTTTGTTGACTAATGTGGTAACCTCTTGCTGCTTCGTCACTGGTAGCCTCCGAGGATGCTGCCGTATGGGGTGAGCACTTCCAGTGTCGATTTTATGTTTTATGATGTTCGTTCTTCCAGTAGTGCCATTTTTTCTTTCAAAGGCTGTGCTCTGCTCTTTGATAAATTGTGTAGCTCTTTTCAGTTCTTCGGAAGACAGATGATGCCACGACTTCTGGAAATGTTCTAGGACTTCGTTAGGTGATGTCGAGGGTGTTACTTCTGACTGCGTTTCGCAACTGGTTACCCACTGCACCGGCTCGCAAGTGGCTATCACATCTCCTTTATTGATTTTGATGGAATTAGGTGAAATATTTGCTATCCTTATCGGTACTTCGCCGTCGGTTTTGACTAGTGCTTTGCCTACGAGATGTTTGCAAGGCAAATCGTGGTGTTGGATAAGTCCGATGCAGCCTCCAAAATCCTTCTCCAATTTCCCAAAAATTATCTGCTCGGTATTTCCGCTTATTCTGACAGTACATGCCGCCACTACTTTAGTCGGTGTGCCATCGTCTGTTTTGGTAAGGATGAACTCTTCGGTGCCAAACTTCAGAAGATTAAGCTTGCTGTCAAAAGAGAATCCATGTTGGCCAATGAGATCCATTCCCAAGATAAATTCGTCTTCTATGTCGGCTACTAACACTGTGTGGTATAATTTAATTCTTCCAAGTTGAAGTTCGATATCCATTTTCCCAAGTACTCCAGCTGTCTCACCGGTAACCGTACGTAAAACTACATTCTTCGATATGGGTAGGACTTCCTCTCTATTTACCCTGTTGGACCTTATCAAAGATACCGCCGCACCAGTGTCAACAGTAATTGTTATGGCTCTTCCGTTGATCTTTCCTGTAATTGTTAGACTGTCGGCGGCTTTTCCTAGGCTTTTTATGGAGACGATCCTGGGGGCTTTATCTTCTTTAGCCAACACCCGCCCCGCAATGTTGACTAATTGAAGTTTTCCTGATTTGACTTGGGGGCCCTAGCGTCTCTGGATGGAGATCTAGACCGTAGTTGTACTCGGCAGTCTCTTTTGAAATGCCCAGTCCTGCCACATCTATAGCACTGATTTGATGTATTTCGGTTACGTGGCCTATCTTCTATTGGCTCCCGGAATCTCCCTGTGGCCTGAAGAACTTCCGTTAATTTCTTCAAAATTTCGCCCATCTCAGTTAATTCACATCTGTTTGTCGGCTTTTCTTCCGGCCCTGATTTTTGGCTTGGAGATGTTACAGGCTGCCTCGATTTCTAGGGCTCGACCCAAAGCTTCGCTGCTGTTATCAAATTTGGCTAGGCGTAGCATTTTCTGAGTTTCTGGATCTCTAATACCATCCACGAAATATTGGGCAGCAAGTTCCTCTTGAAATTCCTCTGTCGCTCCCGGGTAGGCCAGTTGAATGAGACGTCTAATGTCTGCCTCAAACTCTTGCAGGTTTTCACCAGGCTTCTGATGTCGGGACTTAACTTGTGACTGATACAGTTGTCTTCTATGTTGGTCGCCAAATCGTCTCTCCAGGACAGCTACGAGTATGTCATATTTCCCTTGTTGGCTGATGGGAATGGTCTGTAGTAGTTCTAGGGCAGATCCACGAAGCGCTACCACTAGTGATGTAGCCATTTCTTCATTATTCCAACCGTTGGCAACAGCAGCGGCTTCAAATTGTCTTTTGTACATTGTCCAAGATGTTTGACCGTCATACGTTGGAGGTTTTATATTTTGTCCTGTGGCGAATACCCTGCTCTCGGTGGGTCCTTGATTTTTTAGTCTGGTAACTTCTGCCTGAAGATTCTTCATTTTCTTTTGTATATTGTCTACTTCTTTTTCAAATTTCTCATTTTGCCCGTCCAAAATTTTCTGAAGTCGGTCCTGTTCTATTTGCCTTTTATCTTCATGGTCTTGTAAAATTTTCTGGAGCCGGTCCTGTTTTGCTTGCCTTCTGTCTTCTTGATCTTGTAAAATTTTCTGAAGCCGGTCCTGTTCTGCTTGCCTTCTACGTTCATCCTGTTCCCGTTCCGCGTGTCTTTTATCTTCTTGGTCTTGTAAAATTTTCTGGAGCCGGTCCTGTTCTGCTTGCCTTTTTTCCCGATCCGCTTGCCTCTCAGCATTTAGATTTTCCATGAAATCGGCCAACATTTTATTTATTTGCTCCATTTCTGCCGTTTGTTGCCTCGTATTGACCATAGAATGTTATAAAATTTTACCAGAATCCACCAATCAAACGGTCTCGTTGACGTACTTGTACTTCTTCTTTCCTCGAAAAATACTTCTCAAGTCCGGTCCCTTCACAATCCGACTTCTGACACCAAATGTTACGTTTTTCCCGTGGGTTCTTAACAGAATTACAACTTTGCTATTTTTAACTAATACTCTCTTTATTCACTACCACTGTATACAATTTAACACTCTGAACTACTCTTATAACTGTACAACTAATATCTATTCAACACTCAATGATTAACTGAACTGAACTGACTAACATTCGCTTTAGGTCTGCTTATATATAATCTTAAATCTATCACGAATATTCGGGAAGTATTCCGAGGCCACTCTATATGATCTCGACGAGGCCATCGAGATAATTCCAGTCCAGCGATCCTGAAACTTCGCGGCCGGCCGGGCGATGATTCATACGGACAGAGAAGCGAGGGGCACGGCGCGGCGGCTAGTTCTATACGGTAGCACAAAAACGTTCGGATGGTTGTCGTGACAATACTTTTATTAAATATACAAAGTTTATGTGTTGACAAGGTTTATGACCTAGAAATGGATATTGTATTGTAAGTAGATCGTTTTATTATATCAACTTGCTCGGAAATAATCGGATAAAATCGTGAATGGCGGGAAATTTAAAAACTTTTTGAATTAAGCTTACTTATAGATATTGTGCATGAGGAAATCGTGGTGATAAGGTAGAGCTATAAAGGTGTGGAAGTGTGGAAGGTTCTTATGAGAAATGTCATGTGGTATAGGTAACATCATTCAAAGTGTGGAAAGTCTCACTATACGCGGGGAAGTGTGGACATAATATATGAGAATATTATAGGAAAAGATCATCGGGGCATGGAATCGAGAAAAATCTAACCAAAAAAATATATATTAAATAGGGGACGTGTGCAAGCTTGTGGTATAAAATCCATC
>MU183155.1:161938-208012 GCA_016904865.1 Pissodes strobi
AAAAAAACGGAATGAGAAAAAAAATTAATCAAGAAAAAAAAGTTAGAATAAAAGTTGAATAAAAGCAAAAAAGAAAAATAAAAAAAAGTGTCGAAACCGGGGGCGAAAGTTGAGAAAAATGCTTAAAAAAATAATAAATGCTCAATTCCTAATATATCTTTCAGAAATGTGCTTATAAAGGTGAGGCACCTAATTTTTTAATTTTTTTATTTTTTTGAAGTCAAACTTCTTTAGCGAGGGTAAAGTCAGAAAAAATTAAACGCTAATCAAAGTGAACCTTTTAATTAAGCATCTTTCAGTATAGGTGGAGGGGTTGAAATTTTCAGGACATGTAGCCGGGGTAAAATGAGGATCCTGAACGAAAACCCTTTTTTGTCCATATCTCTGCAACAGAGCCTCGGATCGAAAATCTGACAAGCGGGGTCGAAATTTTGGGGGTGGGAATTACACCTCCCACCTCCCCTGATACCCAAAAATTTTCGAAAAATGGGAAAATAATTATTCGGAAAGTTAATAAAAGTATTATAAATCGAAATAAAAAAAAATAATAAAGAAAAAAAGTTAG
Source organism: Pissodes strobi (assembly GCA_016904865.1). Lineage (NCBI taxonomy): Eukaryota > Metazoa > Arthropoda > Insecta > Coleoptera > Curculionidae > Pissodes > Pissodes strobi. The sequence goes on from MU183155.1 coordinate 162,504, forward strand.
AGGAACGCGGTTTTCGGCGAAAAAAAGGCGAGGGAGTGCAGCTACGAGGTCGGGGATGGCAAAAATGGGAAGAAAAAAGTTCTTTATCAAAAAACATAACAAAAAGTTTTGAAAAATGCGAAAAAATTGGAAAAAAACGTAAAAAAATGTTCGGAAAGTTAATAAAAGTGTCATAAAACAAAATAAGAAAAAAATAAATAAATAATAAAAAAAATATTCTGAAAGTTAATAAAAGTATTATAAAATAAGAAAAAATCTAATAAAAAAAAGATAAAAAATTGGGAAAATAAGAATATTATAAAACAAAATAAAGAAAAATAAATAATAAACACAAAAAAAGTTAGAGACGCGATTTTCGGCGAAAAAAAAGTTTCGAAACCGGGGGAAAAGTTGAGAAAAAAAATGCTTAAAAAAACTCAGTTCCTAATATGTTTTTGGAGTTTCACGTCAGTTGTGTACTTATAAATGAGAGGCATATAATTTTTGTAAGGTTCGGCACACACGCACGGTGGTCGTTAAACTTGAATCGCTGTAGGTTGTAATTTTCGAGAAAGACGTTACTCGGAAGTCTATTCCAGAACTAGGCAGTCCTCCAGACAAACGAGTCACGCAACTGAATAGTATGTTGTTTAGCAGCTTGTATCTGACGGGTGTTCCTGTTTGGCACAACTTTGGGCGGAATCATAAGTGTATGGAATCTAATATCTTGAGCAAGTGTTTGGGTGCCGAGCTATACACATGGGAACAGTTATTCTAGAGATGGTCTTATCTGGGCCTTATAGAGCAGTAAGAGCTGATGAGGCGTATACAACGTTTTTGTTCTATAGAGTGCTCCTAGCTTTTATGCTGATGCCTTGGTGATTTTGGTGACGTGATTACGTCAAGACATGTTGTTTTCTACGTTGATGTCCAGCAAGCTTATAGATGAGGCCAGAGTCAGTGTTTGTCCTGTCATTGATAAGTCAGATCCTGCGGTGTTTGTTGCGTTAAACTGGACATTGTTTTCCTCACCCCATTCCACGATGGCATTCATATCCTCATTGATGGTAGCAGTCTGATTTTCTCGTTCGCGTTGGGAACGTGCAGCGATCATTGTAGTCTGCGACATGAATGAGGATATAAGAGTGCTGTCCTCTGCAAAGCTGTAAATAGAATTGTTTGCCCTGTCTAAGAGATCGTTGACATAGAGCAGGAACAGTGTGGGAGATGTTCATCAATACCAATCCGGATGCTTCGATCTCTTAAGAAATTGGAAAGCCCTAGACACAGTTCTGGTGGTAGTCCGTATGCTGTCAATTTGTTTAACAAGTCGTCATGTCACATCCTATCAAATACTTTGGATATGTCGAGAGCCACTGCACGAGATTCGCCGTAGCTCTCGATGGCTTTGGTTCACAGATAGGTCACGTTTGTGGAAGCCATACTGGCGATCGCTTATGATGCCTGACGATTCGAGATATTTTAAGAGCATTGAAGGTATTAGCAGATCCAAATGTCAATACGTATCAAAACTTTTACAAGATATCGAATCGATCTGGTCGCCATTCAGGAAACCCATGCAACCGATGAGGACCAGCTCCGCGCTAGAGGGAAAAGTCCAGGCTACGATATCATTGGAGCAACCCACCACCATGATTATAGACATGCAACTTATGTTCGTAACAACATAGAAAACGCTCACCTACTTTGATCAACGAACGATAATACTGCCCCCACTATCACAGTAGAAATGGGAGACATCACTATGATAAATGTGCATAAGCCACCTGTAGTACCTTGATCAGCTGAAATCTTGAAGGCTTATCCATATTCAGCAATATATGTAGGCGATTTCAACAGCTACCATGAGCAATGGAAATACCGCCATAATGACACCTGCGGCCTTGACCTAGCAAATTGGGCTGAGTGCCACTAAATGCACCTTTTCTTTGACGCTAAGGATAAAGGAACTTTCAGATCGGCGGCCTGGAGACGCGACTAAAACCCTGATTTGTGCTTTGTCTCTGAAAACAAGAGAAAAGGCCCTCTTGCAACTACTAGCAACGTCCTCTATAACTTCCCAGCATCGACCAGTGCTCCTCGAGATTGAAATTCTAATATCGCTCATTAAATCATTTCCACGGGCTAGGTGGAATTTTAAAAAAGCAAACTGGGACAACTTTTCCAAGGATCTTGATAAGAGCATTAGATGGATCCTCCCCGAAGAGGAAAAGCTATCACAGGTTTATCGGCATGGTCATATCAACTGCCAAGAAACACATTCCCAGAGGCTACCGCAAAGAGTATATTCCAGGGTGGTCAAACGAAAGTGAGATACTGTATGAGGAATTTGTGGAGAAGGGTGTTATGGAAATAGCTGACGAACTTCTTAATTCCCTTGATGCATCCCGAAGGCAGAAATGGATTGAAACTGTCGAAAATCCGGATTTTAAACGCTCAAGCAGAGAGGCATGGCGTCTCCTGAAAAATCTTGGTTCAAGCACACCTGCAATCCGCCCAGCGCCTACAGTAACACCTAACCAGGTCGGTGACCATATTGTCACTACTTCTTGCTCCCGACGAAATAAGAAGCATGCCTCAGAAATAAGACGGGAGCTTAAACAACAAAAAACTGCTAGCCCACCCGAGACCGAGTTCTCTATTCCCTTCACGGTGGGCGAAGTAATGGCCCTAAAGGACGTCAAGACCGGAGAAGCCCCTGGGTTCGACGGAATTCACCCAGAATTCCTATTACATTGTGGTAATTGCGATTCTTCTCAGATATTCTAGCTTCGGGTATGTCCCCTCAGACCTAAAAAGAGCTAAAATAATTGCCCTACTAAAACCGGGTAAACCAAGTAACCGTGCAGATAGCTATCGCCCTATCGCATTATGGAGCATTATGTATAAACTGCTAGAGAGACTGGTCCTCAATCGTATTGACAACAATATTGAGTGAGTAATCCCCATAGAGCAGGCTGGGTTTAGATCTAGGCGCAGCTGTACTGACGAAGTGTTAGCGCTCACCTCATTCATCCAGAGCGGCTTTCAACGATGTCTTAAAACCTCTGTTGCGTTTGTGAACCTTACGTATGGAGGGATGGTCTGCTTAGTAAACTTTTTCGTGTTGTCCCTTGTAGGACTATGGTGTCTCTTATAGATAGCATGCTTGGCGATAGATCATTCCAGGTGATTATGAGGGACAGTATCAGTAAGAAGAAGAAGCTGAATGATGGCTTACCACAGGAAACATCATCGTGCAAATTTGGGTACGCCGACGACCTAGCTATAGCAACTAGACAGACATTTTTTGAAACTACTGAGGCAACTCTCACAGACTATCTAGCAGAGCTGTGACTATATTTTGATAAATGGAGGCTCCGCCCCAGCTTAAGCAAAAGGGAAATCACATGCTTCCATCTTAATAACAAGATGGCAAATAGAAATTTAGAAGTGTATTTCAGTAACAAGTTGCTACGCCACAATACCCACCCTGGAAGTTACACTGGATAGGATATTATCATTTAAACATCATCTGACGATGATTGCCGGGAAGAATAGATCGAGGAATAACATCATCCAAAAACTTTGTGGGTCAGCATGGGGTGCTGATGCAACAACTCTTCGATCCTCCTCCCTGACCCTTGTTTACTCTGTTGCGGAATATTGCGCTCCTGTATGGATGCACAGCCCTCACATAGGAAAAATAGATACTCAGCTCAATAGTACCATGCGTATGACCTCTGGCACCTACATATTGGCTCCCAATATTAAGCCATATACCCCCACCCTATCTGCGCAGATCTCACGCATTGTTGAACGAGTACAACAAAATAGCTAATAATCCTGAACTTCCCATACTGTAATGAAAGTTAATTTATTTAATTAAGTATGACATTGTACGCCTTTTTGTATTGAAATTGAACAGTTGGGCGTCAATTTGTATGCATGAGACTCGTTTTTATTTTCTTTAGGGCCGTCGGTCGACGTTCTTTTAGTAGCACATATTTTTTTGTGTATTGTGGGCGCCAGAGTTCCTAGAGACAATGCGAACTGAATATGAATACTTAGATATAAATAAATATAAAGATAAGAATATCAGAAATTTGTCCTTATAATTCGTCTCACAGACCTCTATCTTGCGATAAATTAAAGAAAGGAATTTCAAAACAACAATATATTAATTATACAATTAAATTACAAATACGATTGATGAAATTTGGAAAATTGAAATCTATATAATCAAATGGCAAATATAATTGATGAAATTATTTGAAATAAAGTTTATGGATAAATGGACTTAGTATTGAGAATTAAAATTAATTGTTGACAGATTAAAAAAAACAATTGAATAAAGCGTTATTATTGGTCTTTACAATATGTTCATCTTCTGATTGGCTAATACTTAGCTTGTCCAACTATTCTGTGACCATGCGATCGTATTGGGACCTCTACTGGAATCGTTTCTGCCTGTTCCCAAGTTAGTATCTGTTGGGTTTATCGAGGACTTATTTGGTTCACGAAGTATTGATTCCCTCGGAGCAGCTTAGTACAGCAAGTGGACAAACACCTGCTACTTGCCAAGCACGGTGTTTTTTTTCAGCCAATTCGGGGGTGTTGAGTATATGCAAGAGGAAATAAACTAGTCTTAGACCAATGTATATCGGTAATTAAATAATATTCAAGGAAATATCATGTGAACATCGGTGACACTGTTAAACATATGAGGATGCAATCAACAAATTGAAAATTTACTGGTTAATGCAGATATAATCAGAAACTTGAATTGCAATGTTAAGTTGAGCAAAAATTATAAATAACTACTGTTACTCAAGATATCCTTTTCTTTACTTTAAAATATGAAATTCAAAAGAAAATAATGACTGAAATTTAAAATTCAAAAGAAAATAATGGAATAACGTTCCAATTCAGTGACTCTTGGTAAATCTAAATAAAAGGAAACTTTAAATTTGATAATAAACAGAGAAATAGAGGTACAACCTCTAACAATGAGTTATGACTCAAAATAAGTAAGTACTATGACTTTACTTAGGCCCTTGGCACATAAACGAAAACTGAGCGCAATTGCGCCTCAATTTAATTTAAGTTAAAGATAAATATAATCACTATCTCGTATCGAGATAGAAATTAAGATACAAGATAAAAACCAGATAAATTTACATATGTGAGATTAACCTCTCATAAATGTAAAGTAATGTCGATACATCAGGAGTGAGACTAGACAGAGCAAGTGCTAATGCTTGATGTAACAATTAAATTTTAATTAAATGAGCCTGAAAAGAAAACAATATTAAAACCAGCAATGAGAGAAAATTCGGAGAAATTCTTCTGAAAATTCAATTTACTACCTTTGCAGGAATATATAGAATTTACTCTGAGAATTAACCCAAATAATACTGTTCAATTTGAATGAAAATACGTAAAAAATGTGCCAGACCACGATAAAATAATCACGTTCTCCTTAAATTTGGGCTAAGCTTATTACAAATTACATGAATTTGATTAATGAGGGACGCAAATATTCACCAATAAATCGGTATTATTACCCAAAAAGGTCACGACAATAATTTTAAAAAATATTGAAGTTAATTAAAAGTGGACGATAACAATGCTAAATTCTTGCTTTAGTCGAATAAGACTAAACGAATCATAAACAAATACTAGTTATGTATTTAAAAATGAAAGAATTAGTTAAATATATTGCAAGATGAATTAAATATTTCAAGATTAAAAATTAACACTTACCCGTCAACGTCTCAACACAAGATAAACGATCTCGCTTTCAAAATTCAAGACGTTGGACAAATTATGCTTGCCGATGTATTATTGGCTAATTTATAACATGTTACCACTATAAATCACGCAGCGTCAAGCCATAGAAATACCCGATATTAAATATAGTAATCTATAGTAAATTAAATTCATGAATTGTAGGTACAAAATAGCGTACTGCTCTCCTAAAATCGCTAACCACACGAAATAAACCCATTCGTGAATAGATGTCACTAACGACTTAAATCCTAACTATTGAAAATCATTCGCAATTGAATTGAAATTTTAGTGTAGCGAAATAAGCATATATTCCGTGACAACATTGTTGCGGTCCTCGGCGAAACAAGAGCCGTTAAGTAGATATTGTTGTGGAGGATTCATGTTTATCAGACAAATTTCTCCACCTTTATGCATTTAATAACCATTTTCATTTTTAGATTTCTCGTTCTTGATCACGGGGGCAGATTACAACTATTTTGTTACCTACTTTCTTTCATGGATCAATAATTTATGTTTTTTTTTTTGAATTTTTAAATCTAAAAGTGTATTGTGAAGCACCCTTTTATATTCTATCAAAATAATCATATATGGACCTAGAGGTCTTTTAGCAAAGAAACCGAAGTAATAAGATTATATTTCATTATAATGTTCCTTTCACCCGTTTCTTACCTATCGATACGCCACTGGCGAGTCTTTGGACAAAATATTACAAACGGCAAACGCTGAACATTGTTGCCATTCAGGGGCGGAATATACCTTTCTCTCTTTCACCCATTAGATATTTTCAATATCATTGCAAACAATAACAGATCGGTTTCCAGGGCTTTTATGAATGAAACATTGGGTCTCTTGTTTTTCTCGGTCTGTGTTATTAACTTAGTTTAAGTTTATCAGATTATTTACGTTAAAATAAAATTGCTGATTGGTCAACTTGGCGGCTTAACTTTCATTTAACTGATATGTGCGGTAAAAAAAATCTCTAAAAATTTAATTCAATTTAAATTGTTGCAAAAGACGTTTTTTCGTGCTCAGAGGGGTTTGTTAAAACTAAAAAAAAAAAGAATTCTTAAATATACAAGATTTTGGTCACCCGAAAGTTTACCCAATTTGACCAGGTGTAAAATATCAGGTCTATTCAAGAAAAAAAAAACACGTTTAACTACTCACTGGAGGAGGAAATCCTTAAATGAGTTGATTTTAAGAACTTAAAAATTGATCAAATTTGCTTTCAACATCCTGTATGGGTATGGGGGAAATGAAGTATTTCCAGATACTTATATTTGCAAGTTTTCTTTCCTTAGAATATTACCACGAATTACACTCGGTAGACTCGGTGCGTAAAAAACACCCCGTATATTTAGCAAGGATTTTACTATACAATTAGACACATTAAATTAAAAGAAATAATCGTTTTTGTTAAAGTAACCGTCAAACGATAAATTGCAAACCGACTCGACGACGGACGGCCGTTGGGATTCCTCTAATAACAAGTATTTAGCAACTTTTCGTTGTAAAAATATTGAATGCCAACGGCCTAGGTATGCGATCGTCTGACTTCAGGTCTTAAAATAGATCCAAACAACAACAATAACCTTTTTAACGCTCCGTGCAATCCGGTATCCGTATAACAGGCCACTTACTTACATTACGTTCACTCTTGAGTTATTTAAGAATATACAGGGGTACGTGCCTTGCCTCAAATCAGTCGAACAGTAATGCCGGTGTAATGCTTTGTTCTTAATAGACGTTATGTTCCATTTGGTCACGTTGAACAATCAGCAATTACATCTTTATGCTAAACATTTAGGAATTTGTCAACCTTTAATTTAAAAAAAAATAGGCTTTTTTCGAAATGAGAGCCCAAAGAAGCTCTACAGATTTTGACAGTAAGTGAAGAATCTTTTTCTATAAAATTGGGTAGGTCTGTAATGTGTAATTGACAAAATAATGACTAAAACAGAGTTGAGTCCACTAGAAGTATACGTGGTGGACCATACGACTGACACAGTCCGATACTCGATGGGTATGTTGTAGCAGATACTTCCGATAAATGTTTGAAGCTTAATTTTAGTTCCTACTTACCCAAACTAACCCCAAAATGTATAAGCTTGTACAGGTAATGGTACATCATCTGCGATTGAATGGATTGTAATATATCTTCGTAATCTCTCTCCAGACTTGGGTGGCATTTCTAAGTAGCTATCAAATATAAAGTCAGTTCTATTTAAACGTCATTTTAGTGTAGCACTTATCGTGTTGCAGAATGCAATTGCAAGAATCTGTAAAGTTGTCAATTTTTTCCGAATCCGAATACCCATCATAACATCAACCATAAGTTAGGTACTAGAGTGTAGTCCTGGTGATCTAGTATCTTGTTTAATTCAATAAAAACACTAGACTTGCGTGCGTTTTTTTTCTTAAACCTCTTTCTTCAAAAGGGAAGTTATCTTGTGCCAATTCGTACTTTAATAGTAACTGTGCCTTCCTAGTGGACTGTAATTTTATTTTCTTCGCCGAAGTTCACAGCTTGCTCGTTTCCCAATTAAAATCCATTTTTTATGGAATTACTGTGCAATCACTTTATTTAAAAGCATAAATAGCACTTTACAAAAAATAACATAATAAACTTAGTGACTAAAAACAATTGGCGGGATGCCCTCGGACACAGCACAAAGGGCGCCCGCCCACCTGACGATTATAAGCAGTCAAGACCTAAACTAAAGATCTCTTAACTTGAACTGAACTCTCTTCTCACGGTTAAAACTGCTTGAAATTGTATATCTTAAAACAACAACGATTCAGCAATCAACACAGAGAAGTATTTGAAATTGATGAAGCTGCGCTACGTGACGGTGTTATCGGTTTCAAAGAATTAAAGTGTTTTTATTAGAGCGGATCAGATTTCATGAACGGAAATTTGGCTATTAATTTTATCTTGAAAGAGTAAATAAAATACTGGATTTTACGAATAGTGTCTTTACCCTGCAACATTCTCCCCCACTTGAAGTACTGGCTTCAACAGATTATCTTTTTGATTATCCTCGAAGGGCAAAGGACATAATTTTGTAATTGACCGTGTATAGATTCCGTCCTTCGTTCTTACTTTTGCCATTCGAACCTTGCCATCCGAGCCCGTCACAACTTCTACAATACGTGCCAGTGGCCATCATTTCAAAGGTGGCACATTATCTTCTTTCAAAAGTACAATCGTATCTTTATTTAGGTTCCTTGTAGAGTAGAACCATTTTGGTCTGTTTTGTAATCTTGTTAGATATTCTATCGACCATCGTTTCCAAAATTGCTGTTTTATTTTTGAAACTAATTGCCAAAAGTTTAATCTATTGTCTGGTATATTAGATAAATCCCTTTCTGGATATGCGGTTAAGGGTTCCCCTATCAAAAAATGAGCCGGTGTCAAACAATGTAAATCGTTAGGATCAGAGGAAACTGGAAATAGGGGCCTTGAATTTAAAATAGCCTCTATTTGTGTTAAAACAGTTGTCATTTCCTCAAATGTCAGAATCAAGTTACCTACTATGCGACGAAGGTGATATTTTGTGGATTTGATCCCCGCTTCCCATAATCCCCCCCAATGAGGACTAACCGGTGGAATAAAACGCCACCGTATTTCCTTATCTGCCAAAAAATTGTGAACGGTGTCTAAATTGGGTTTAGATTTAAAAAATAAATATACATCTTTAAGTGCGTTATTAGCCCCTTGAAAATTCGTAGCGTTATCACTATAAATAGTATCTGGACATCCCCTTCTAGCAATAAACCGTTTAAGCGTATTAATAAAGGCATCTATGCTCAAACAACTGACTAACTCTATGTGAACAGCTTTGGTCACCATACACACAAATAATGCAATATATGCCTTGGTAACAGTTGATTTTCTAAGCCTGGATTGTTTTATTTCAAATGGACCCCCGAAATCAACCCCCACTTTCAAAAAAGGTCTTGCAATTGAAACTCTGTCCAATGGAAGAGAACCCATGAGTTGATTCGATACCTTTGCCTTGAACCTATAGCAAGCAGTACAAGCCTTAATAACAGATTTAACAGCTATCATACCATGAATCGGCCAATATCGCAATCTTAAATTTGCCAGCACAGCTTGAGGACCAGCATGGCGCAACTTTTTATGTTCTAACTGAATAAGCAAATTAACAATGTGGTGTTTATTTGGTAACAAAATTGGAAATCGTTGATTAAAATCTATATTTGCCTTGGATAACCTACCATTGACCCTAAGAATTCCTTCCTTGTCCAAAAATGGATTGAGACATCGTATTCTGCTATTTTTAAGCCCATTTTGTATTGTTTCATCGTCATGAGATGCTAACAGTTTAATTTCGCCTCCAAAACACTCAGATTGGACGAGTAGAATTATTTTATGAAGAGTACCTTTTAACTCCTCAACTGTAAGAGGTCCGCGAATTTGATTTTTCCTTGCAAATCTTAGACAATATGCTACAGTTCTGTTCAATCTGTTGAAATTTGAAAACCCATGCCATTCAATCAATGGTTGAAGCTTTACTTGAGAGAGTGCAACTTTTCTCTCGTCTGGTAATGTTTCCACTTTTATAAAATCATTAGTCAGAATAAATCATTTCGGAATTTTCAAGAAATGAGGGACCGTGCCACCATAATTTATTTGACAAAATATCTGAAGCTGACATGCCACGAGATATATAATCAGCAGGATTGTCGCTAGAACATACATGTTTCCACTCCATATTTACAGTTAATTCGTGTATTTCCGCGACTCTATTGGCGACAAATGTAGTCCAACGTGCTGGTGATGAATTTAACCAAGATAATACAATACTGGAATCTGTCCACAAATAAACCTTTGAAATTTTTAACTGAATTATTGGTAAGACCTTGTGCATTAATCTTGCCAAAAGCAATGCTCCACATAGTTCAAGTCTAGGCATGCTAATAGTTTTTAATGGAGCTATGCGCGACTTTGAACATATAAAATTTGTTGACGAGGTTTCATTTGAATATAGTGCTTTCACATACACACATGCAGTTATCTCAAATGGTTTGAATAACCAACGGGAAATCTTTAAGGTGGATAAATGCTGAAGATTATTATAAAAATTAGCCCACTTCTGTAAAATGGTAGGCGGCAATTCATCATCCCAATTGACCTTACTAACCCATATCTCTTGCGTCAAAATCTTAGCTACAACGACAACTGGACCTACAAAACCCATTGGATCGAACATTTGTGAGATCCGTGATAAAATCAACCTTTTAGTAATTTTTTCTTTGTTTTTAACCCCTAAACTGGGTAAGACAATATTTAAAAAATCTTGGCTTGTATGCCATCTTAAACCTAATACCTGGTTTGAGAAGTCTGGATCATTCATTTCAACACTTTTACTATTTTCCTGTATGTCCTCAGAAACCAACAACGACATATCATTGGAAGACCATTTATGCAACTCGAATCCTCCAGCCCTTAGCATATTAATTAACTGATCCTTAAGTTCTAGTGCCTCTGATTTATCGTTAGTCCCACAAAGAATATCATCTACATAACTCTGATTTAAAACTGCTTTAGAAGCAAGGGGATAAGTTGATGACTCATCATCAGCTAACTGATTTAAACATCGAGTTGCCAAAAATGGAACTGAGTTTGTCCCATAAGTCACTGTTTGAAGTTCTATGATTTTAAATGATAATTTGGGATCATCCCTCCAAAGAATGTTCTGAAGAAAACGTTGACTTGGATTGATCTTTATCATGCGGTACATCTTTTTAATATCTGTTACCAATACGAACTGAAACGTTCTTAATCTGCACAGTATCTCAAACAACTCTGGTTGGACAGGAAAACCTTTTAACGTAATGTCATTTAATGCCTGCCCTGATGAAGTTTTGTTTGACGCATCAAACAGAACCCGAAGTTTGGTGGTTGTTGCCTCAGACCTTATAACACACTGATGCGCCAAAAATACCCTATGTTTATTTTCCTCAAGGCCCGAATCAATGAATTTTCCATGCCCCATGGCGACATATTCGTCAATGAATGCCTTATACTCAGAAAAAAGTTCCTGATTTTTATTAAACCTATTTTCCAATGACTTAAACCTCTTAACAGCTGAATCGACAGAATTCCCTAATTTTAAGTAATCGTCTTTTTTGCGCATAGGCAAATCGACCTGAAAACTACCGTCCTCTAGCCTTTTATGTGTTTCCATGAACAGGTTCTCACATAATTTATCATCCGCTGAGACAAATCTTTTATTACTAACCTCTTCCAGCTGCCAAAACCTTGGAATAATTTCATCGATCGTTGGAAAATTAAAACAAAGTAAGTTTACATTATTATCACTACTCATCACAAAGGATTTTGCAGCACCTCGACAAGAACCTATTGGTGCATTTCCAGCAACTAATCACCCCAGTTTGCTATTTTGAATAACTGGCAACCCTGTTCCTAAGCTTTTCATTTCTGGATATATTAATTGAAAATATAAATCCGCTGAAATTAAAATATCAATGTCTGCAGGCCTATAAAAATGTGGATCCGCCAATTCTATGCCGAAAGGAATTTTAATTCGCTTTGTATCAACTAACACTTGTGGCAATTGACATGTTATTTTATCCAAAATTGCAAATTGTGCATTGATTTGATAATTATTATTGATTTGTGACTCGATTCTTAAATTAACCATTTTATTTATTTGTGTTATATTATCTCCTACTCCCCCGATCTGAAACTTAATATTATGTGTACACCTTTAAGACGTTTAAATAAATTGAAAGTAATAAAACTACTTTGAGACCCTGAATCCATTAATGTACCCTAGATCCATCTGGCGTAATTACATTAACTTGCGCGGTTGCTAATAATACATGTGACTTTTGTGTATTAGAAAAAGCTACAATATTCTGCTGCATCTCACCAAAACATTGATCAGCTTTTATTGCACCCATATCGGTACCATGAGATATACCTACAAAAATATTATCGTCTTGTGTTTCTTATAATACCTAAATGTGTACCTTGATTTGGATTTGTATGCAATATACCTTGACCTCTTGTATCTTGTTGTAAACCTAAGCGAGACCCATTTCCCTTATTAATTTCTTTATCATATCCATCATTTCCTTTAATTTCTCTATCCTGATCTAATAAAGTATGATGTCTTCCATTGCATACCTGACATCCCTCCGACTTACAATGTGAAACATTATGCCCTTGACCCAAACACTTACAGCATAGATTGTTAAGTTGGCAATATTTCTTTTTCCTGTTAAAGGCATTCCAGAAAATTTGAAGCATTTAATCAATCCGTGCCCCTCCCTATTACAAAATTTACATTTAATTTTTTGGTCAGGTAGATTTTGTTGACCTAAAAGTACAGTTTTAAAAGTTTTACCTTTGTAATCCCTTAAATTTGTGCCCTCAGCTTTATAGGAATCAAACTGAATGTTTTCTAAAACAATGCACCTTTTTTCTAAAAAATCTAGAAAATCATCAAGAGTTGGTAACGTTGTAGAAGCCGCAGATGTTTGCTGAGCGAGCTTTTTCTCCAACTCGTATGCTTTGTGTGTTTGCAAATCTAATTTCTGTGTAAAAATAAAAACTAGAAGAACATCCCATTCCTTAACTGGCAATTTAAGCGCTTTAAGTGAATTTACATGTTGCCTAATGTGAGTCAAAAATGCCCTTAACTATTTTTTAGTACCTTTTGGTATAGGAGGTGTATCTAGCATACCTTTTAAATGTGCATTTATAACTACCAATTTGTTGTCAAACCTATTTTTTAATATGTCGATAGCACTTGTATAATTATCATTTGTTAATGGCAAATCGCTAATTAAATTTGAGGCTTCCCCCGACAAAGCACCTTTCAAATAAAGAAACTTTTGTACGTCATTTAAACTTGTGTTATTATCAATAATAGCCATAAAAAGATCAAAGAAAGTTTGCCACTCCTCAATTTTACCAGAAAATGTAGGAGTTCGCAAATTTGGCAACTTAGCGTTATTTTGAGCAACCGATGTGCTTACAAGACCGGGAGATTGTTGCAAGTTAGAACTACCCTGAGGATTAACTGTAGCAGACAATTCTTTAATTTTCGCTTTTATTTTAGAAAGTAAATTTAAATATTTAGCTTCTACTTCTTCCATATTTATACTTTCATTTTCATCTAACTCCTCAATGCTTTTCTGTATTTCACAATAAGATTGAAAACTTTTTGGCAAATATGTTTCCCTGGTTTCATACTCACTTACATCTATTATAGAAGTTTGATTTTGCACTACAAACGTTTCTAACCTTGTTATTTTGCGTTTAAATACGCCCCTTTGTTTCTTTTAAAACATCCTTTTTTTTTTATAGGTTTTAAATATCTCAACCTAACCTATATAAAATATTATAACTTTATTGTAATCCTAATTATTTTACTCGAACCGAACCTATTAAATATTACACAAATCAGTGCGCCTACCTTTGACTGTACTGACTTACAGTAATAAATCCTTTTTCTCTATAATATTTGCCTTTAAATGTAATTATATTTTTAGCACCTTAACCTTCATTGTTAAATTAATAACCCTATTTATTCAGTGTGTCGACCTTTGACTACTGACCTAAGCAAATAATATTTATTACAATACTACAAAAATAGTAAACCCTTTAAAGCCTTAATACCTTGTGTTACATTAAACAATTTCTAAGCAAGTTAGCCTTTTGTTTTCCTTAAAAAATATTGGATAATGTACCCTACTTAACCAACTCTCTGAAGTATCTACCAAAGAAAGATATATTCAGTGCTTATAAAAGTAATTACTACAATATGGCGAACTAAGAAAGAGCGCTACAAAATTAATGAGAACAAAGAACAGGCAGCAGGAGCAACGAAAACTGGAAGAAATGAACGTTATCTCTATAACCGGTCTAGAAAGTCCCTTAAAGAAATTTCAAACATTAAAAAAGGCTTCAGACCTAGAACGAAAAACATACTCAAGAAGGCAAATGGTATCATAACCACCAGCAAAAATGAAATAGTGGATGAGTGGAAGCATAACTTTGACAAGCTCTTAAACATAGATCAACAAAATGAACTTACTACAACCGAATGCCAAACTGCAGAACTCTCAGTAGAACCCTATACATATAAAGAAACTATCAAAGCTATCAAGAAGCTAAAAAGTATCAATGAACCAGGCAAAGACAACATACCAGCAGAGCTACTTAAATTTGAAGGAGAAGCACTACACAGGCATCTATATAAACTTTTTACCCTTATATGCAATCAGGAGGAAATACCAGATAAGCTGAAAGAAAGAAAGCCTCATCATTCCTATCCATAAAAAGGGGGGCTGATCACATTATAGAGGATTATCCTTGATCAACACATCATATAAGATCCTTGCAAACATACTGTTGGAACGCCTTAAACCCATCGTGGAGTCAGGCGTATGAGACTACCAATGTGGATTCCGTAAAAATAGATCCACCGTCGATCAGACAAATGTTAGAAAAATGCTGAGAATTTAACAGAGAAATTCATCAACGGTTTAGCGATTTCAGACAAGCGTACGTATTCTAAGAGTTAAGCTGTGGGACGCAATGGTAGAACTGGGAAGCCCCAAAAAGCTAATCAACTAACAAAGATGTGTGTCAACGGCTCCAGAAGTAGAGTAAAAATCGGAGAAATGGTATATCAGACTCGTTTGAGGTGTCTAGTGGCTTGAAGCAGGGTGATTCACTCTCCCCTATACTCTTCAATATTGTCTTGGAAAAAGCCATAAGAGAGGCGGAAATAACCATGGAGGTCTTTGGCATTGGTGGCCCAAGAGTCCTACTGCCTTTTCCCGTTGACATTGACGTGGTTGGAGACACCGTGATAATGGTGAAGGAATTATTTATTGAAAGTTGACAGGCGAAAATAATGGGTCTTCAAATTAACGAGGACAAAACGAAATATATGTATGTTAGTAAAAGAACGAAAAGAGATGGGATAGGGCAAAACGTTACAATAGTAGAATATAATTTCGAGAGAGTTACAAATTTGAAGTATTTTGGGGCCACAATCAACGAAGAAAACAGTGTGTCCGACGAAATCAAAATAAGTATCCAGTGCGGCAGCGGATGAATGTATGCTCTAAAAGAAGGTCTTCACAGCAAAAATCACCCGAAGATCAAAAATTGAAGTATATAAAACAGTCATACGACCAGTTGTTATGTACGAACAATTATAAAGGAAAACGAGCGTAAACTGAAGAGTTTTGGTTTTGGGATGCTACCGTTCTGACTTCGAAGAATTGCTTAAAAAAGTCCAAAAGGAGGTCTTTGTCCAACCTTGGACAAAGATAACTGAGGTGCACTAAATATTCTCTAATATTTGTGCATACAAGAGAAATTGGCCCAAAAAGGAATTTGACCTTTGGCCAGAGAACAGCACGTTTTACTGCTATTCGAGCGAACGTTTCAACTGAACTGAGAGGCTAGAGAGCAGACTGGACTAATCTAGAACATTTTAGTGGATGTAAGACACTTTCAAAGTAATTATTTGCCTCAAACAGAGCTAGGACATGGCTAGATGTTTTTGGCGCGGAAACTAGGAGAGCTGTGACTAGACAGATCCTACGCGAATGAGTGTTTGCTACGCACTGAAATCTAATATTTCTTACGCCTCTTTCAGACGATACGGATTTTAGCCGGTCCGGTTTATTGCTAAACTAATTGTCACAAGGTTTTAATGCACCACTCACGTTAAAACCAATAGAACCTGACCGGCTAAAATCCTTATTGTCTGAAAGAGGCCTTACGATCTGGGGAAGGACAAGAACGCGGGAAAGTTACGTGTCAATTTTTATCTGAGAGGGGATAAACATCTTCTTTCTTTCTTTCACACACTGCTGTTGCTGCTGCTGACGGAGACATGAATATATTAAATTGAAAACGCATGGATTGACCCCAATCGAAATGGCAAAATGACATTTAGCTGTATCGGATGGAATCGACCATCCAGGGTTGAACTCCATTAAAGAACTTGACATTTGCTGATTTAAATGTACAAATTGGGTTGTACCCGGGGTGAAATAAATATATTCATGGAATTATTAGGGCTCATTCATTCTACATACATACAGGGTGTTATCACCAAACTATACGGTGAAAAACGATAGTTTCTACACGTGTTGGGGTGTTTCCCCTACAGGACGTATCTTAGGAATTTGTTTGTTTACTTCTCATGGGTGTTTCCTCGTTTTTTGTTTGAGATTTTTGTGATGAACGTTTTAGATTGAACTTTGTACTTTTGTATACCATTGAATACACTGAACAGGGACGGATCTAAAGAAGAATTGATTGATAAAGCTTACTGTTTCCATATTCTCCATAATTTTGAATTTCTGCTAGGAAATTAAATCCTATGTAATATGAGTTCCTTAAGTTGTGTTAAATGTCAAAACTCATGCGTATTTAAACTAAGGTCCAAAGAAGACGAGACATTTGGGGCTCCTTGTGACGCGTGCAAGGAAGTTTATTGCAAAATCTGCGCTGACATTAATACTACAGAGGCTCATGCAATTGCCCTGGCACAAAAAAGAGTTCTGCTTTTCTACTGTGTAAATTGCAAACGTAACTTAGAAGACTTGCCCAAGTTTAAAAGAATGATTGACCAATGTGACAAAGTAAAAGCTGACGCCAAAAGAAAGGACATCCATCAGAATCTGCAATGCAAACATGAAGACACTTGTCAGGAACTACAAAGGGAAATAGACAAACTTCAGACCGAAATCAAGGAAAAAAACCAGCATATTAAAATGCTAAAAAGAAACACACAGGATTTTGAGAGCATTACATATTCTGCCGGGCAGGGATATCTTCATCAACTTGAAAAACAAAAAGTAGAGATATAAAACTTAAAAAAGAGCTACTCCTTCTTACCAATTAAACATAATCAACTTTTGGACCAAATCAAGGAACTCAGCGTCACTTTAAAGAAAACCACTGGAGATTTGAACGAATGCTCGAATGTAACAAGCTTAAGGGCAGCATGATGACAAGTCTGGAAACATTAACTAAAGAGAACGAAGTTTATGTTGAGGACTTGAAGAAAGCACACTAGGTATGAGATTTTTAGATTAAAGGAAGAACTATATTCTAATCATCAAATCAGCCTACTAAGCCCTGGCCTTGTAAGTGATTCTGCAAAGACACAAAACATTGCCGAAGGGACTGGCTTGGTTGAAAGTAGTCAAGCCACTGAATCATATCAAGATTCAGTCAGCAGTACAGCGCAGAGGAGACTGTTTAGGATCGAATCTGTCATTAAGCTAGGCGGCACATATGATAACGTGCTGGAGCGTAGTGCGTAGATTTACTGGTTAGAGACTTTAATAAAACCGATTATGTTATCGTTCTGGCGGGCGCAAATGACTTTCAATTCCACAATATCCGAAAAATAAAAAAAAATCTGGAATCACAGATCTATATAGCTACGCAACAGATACCTCTTCCAATGCTTTTTGCGCGGGGCCAAAAATGTTCACCGGCTTTCGCGAGCGGGTGAACCAGTCGTCTATGAACGGGTCGGTGTTGCCAAGTTATCACGTCGAACAATATTTCTGCTGACTTTTTGACCCGCTCAAATCATCGAGTTTTATTATTAATATTTATGTATCAAATTAACACAAACATATTTTTTTAGAAAAATACGATTTTTACATTTTTTATTAAGTGTTGGGGAAACACCCCAACACGTGTAGAAACTATCGTTTTTCACCGTATAGTTCGGTGAGAACACCCTGTATGTACGTAGAATGAATGAGCCATAATTAAACACAAAATAGATTTATTTCACCCCGGGTACAACCCAATTTGTACATTTAAATCAGCAAATGTCACGCTTTTCAAAACCCCTTAGTCCAACCCTAGACGGACGATCCCTTAGTTCGAACCTGTACGGCAGTGCTGTCAATATAAGAGATTATAATAGAGCCAACACTAGGAAAGGAAAACGTTTGTAATCGTTTTCAATTTAATGTATTTTTGTCTCCGTCAGAATCAGTCTGTCAAATAAAGAAAGAAAACAGCTTCTACCCTTGTAATTTTAAATGAATTCGGCAAAGCGCCAAATCCCCACTTTTTATTTGATCGTGGCGCCAGCAGGCGACTCGATCGAAGAAAGAAATTCAAGTAGTGCACTGCAAACACTCCACGTTGCTGGGTCGGTCGTGCCACCGAGCAGCAAGTGCCTCTTCGCGCCAAAAGGTCAAATTTCTTTTTGGGCAATTTCTCTTGTATGCACGAATATTAGAAAATATTTCGTGCACCTCAGTTATCTTTGTCCAAGGTTTGGACAAAGACCTCCTTTGTGCTTCTTAAAAGCAATTCTTCGAAGTTAGAAACGATAGCATCCCCGTTCCCGTTGGAACATAAAATGGCGGAAGGCAGACTGACATTCCTGGTCGAATTCCTGTAAAGCAAGGCAGGTAAAGCAGTCGAAGGGACAAGGTATGCTGTGAGAAAGTTACTAAGTTGAAGACGAAGTCTTAAAATAATAAAGATAAAAACTAATTTCTAAATCAAACAATCAAGACGCTTCAGTAGACATTTTTAAATTTAAGAAACCTTTTGTAATTTTAGTTTTATACTGGAACGAATGATGAGTGATTGAAAGTTTTAGTCTAAGAATTGTACATATATAATTTCTATTTAACATAGAACACACTGTTTATTTATCTCCATTATATTTAAATGCAATTTACACCTGCATTATTAAATTATATCAATACCGAATACATGTTTCAGTTTCTCTCACCACCCTATGTTATACGGTTCATTAAAAGTGGTTAATTAAAATACCACACCCTTCTTTATGGTTTTAAGCAATAATAAAAGAATTTGTGTATCCCGACCATTAAGTATGATAGTTTATTAATGAAACGGCAATTTAAATGAACAAATTTATAATATTGATAGTAGAGTTTAAAGCAAAATTAAATGGTACTTTGACATGTCGATAAACATTTCAAAAATTCCTTTGATCTTCGAAACAAAAACCTGCGTGATAATATTATTACTTAATACAAATAAGAGATATTACAGTCTAAGTTAACAAAATTTGTAAGGACCTTTTACACCGATATTTAAGGTGAGTTTTAGCCCATGTTCAAGCACACCATTCACTGAATCTGATAATGAACTTTAATTTGACATTGAATTGCCAAGAAAATGAGTAATACCATAATGTGATATGAAAGGTAAACTACAGTTCGCGACTTGGCAACACGGAGGGGCAAAACACGTCTAAATAGGAAAATATTTAAATTTATTACATTATTGGCGAGCGGCCCTTTTAATACCGGAGTAGGCATCTGTTGCGTAGCTATATAGATCTGTGCTGGAATAAGTTAAAGTTGTGTTTGCCTACCAATTTCATAACTCTGGCTACTCCCTACCTGTCACATATTGAAATGATTAGGTCGAAAGTTTATAAATGTAATAATAATTTACATAATTTTCTACTTAAAATAAAGAATAGATAGAGAGATTAATTCAAAAAATATCAATAGTGAGCTACTTATTTTTATAGACTGCTCAAATAATAATAATAATAATAATAACAATGATAACATTTCTCATATTAAAACCTGCAGCACCGCCGACAGTGAAATTCTTGCTATGAACTCTGATGATGCTGTAGACAATGCAAATCACTCTGGTGACGCCGTGGAGTTGAGGGTCGTGGAACCTGATTCTGAACCTGAACCTGATTCTGAACCTCAACAACTAAAAGACAGCACTTTTTTAGGATAGTATTATTAAATATTCAGATGAAAACTTGATGAATTTACTTTATTTTTAGATAGCCTTGCCCTCCCAACTGTAATTCTTTTAACAGAACATTGGCTAAAAGTTGATGAGCCATTATTTATTCCAAACTACAAAATGTTGTCAAAATATTGCAGATCTCAGTCTCTTCATGGCGGTACATTGCTTTTAATTAGGCAAGACTGTTTGGAATCATCTAAATGTGTTGGTATAGATAAGTTTGACACTTGGTTGGTTGAGAGAGAGAGTTTGAGTTTTCCATTGTTTATTTTCCAATGATCAGACTTTATATTATTATTATTATTATTATTATATGGTGTGTTTGTATAGACCCCCTGGGTGAAACGTTAATGTATTTATTTCTAGGTTGGATAATTTATTACAACAATTACCACTGAACGTATCTATTGTGTTAACAGGTGATTTTTTCGATTGTTCGATGTTCATGTGCTAAACAATCTATTCCTGTCATTCAATTTACAAATGCATGTACAGACGGCAATTCGCATAACTTCATCAACCTCTACACTGCTGGACTATGTGTGCACAAACATGGACAGGGAGCTGGTTATGTGCTCGTTTGTTGATGCGGGGCTGTCTGACCATCAAGCAGTATATTGCACATTAAAAGTAAGATCGACCAAAACCAAGAAGGCTGTCAGAAGGGGCCGATTATATACTAGAAATAATTTTAATAAGTTTGTACATACTTGTTCAAGTGTCGACTGGCAAAATGTTTTAAATTCTCATCATCACCCTCTAGAGGAATTTCATAAAACCATGGCATCAATTTTTAATGGATCATTCCCCATTAAAAATTTCAAAATCAAAATGACGAAAGTATGGTTCTCAAGGGGGTTAAACATTTCATCAAGAAATATGCGATCACTGCATGTAATTAGAAAGTTCTTTTTGGATAATGATTTTTTTAATAATTACTACAACAAATATCGAAAGGTATATCGAGCTACCATATTAAAAGCCAAGAAATTGTTTTATAAAAAAAGAATAGACGAGACGAGGCTTGTGGAACATTGTAAATAGTTTAAGGGAAAAAACGGCACCAACCCTATAAATACTGAATTAAATTCAAATGATTTAAATTAATTCTACTGTACTGGTTAATTATTATTCGGTCCTACATCCCAATGTTAATCCAACCACATACTTACGAAGTATATCGTTGCCAGAATCTTTCTTTCTTGAACCTACTGATGTAGATGAATTAAGATGTATACTTAAACAAATAAAAAATAAGAACTCTGCAGGCTATGACCAAATATCAATAAAAGTATTTTCAAAACTACCTTATAATGCCCTTCAGGTGCTAGCTGAAGCAATTAACGGATCTTTTGAACAGGGTGATTTTCCTATTTGCCTAAAAAAGGCCTTAGTGCTTCCTCTTTTTAAGGGTGGCGATCCCAATGTATCATCTATTTCCCTTCTGCCTACGTTGTCGAGAATAGTGGAAAAAATTGTTAAGAGTCGGGCTCAAAAATTTTTAATCAAAAAGAGTTTTATGTGAGGAACAGTTTGGTTTTCAATAATCGAAGAGCACAAATGACGCCATTTTTGGAGACTCTTTATTTACAGCTCAATAATGGTGACGTTGCAGTAGCGGCGTTCTGTGACCTGTCTAAAGCTTTTGATTGTGTCAATCACTAGACTCTGCTGTGCAAACTTGATACTTGCGGCTTTAGGGGTAGGAGTTTAGACTGGTTCCATTCTTATAAATATAAATCTTGTCGCAGTCAAAAGGTAACCTTGAATGGTGAATGCTCCGATGAGTGTCAATTGCAAACCGGTGTTCCTCAGGGATCTGTACTGGGTCCCTTACTGTATGTTAATGATTTGTCACTTATCCCGATAGGCGGCAAATTTACTATATTTGCAGATGACATCACTATTATTTGGAATCATAGGGATAAATAGACGGAGAGCCAGCGCCGAAAAATTTCTCTGAATTTACTAAAGCCAGTTTTTTGACAGTTGATTACAGTGTAGTGATTTACATAAACATACCGCGGTCAGTCAAGCGAAGCTTAGAACAGGGAACTAGGGTACGCTGTCAAAGTTGTCAAGATTACTTAGGAAATGCAACGAGTTTACTAAGGCTGAAAATCGTTATACACGTTATATTTTACATGTAAATAACAGTGATGTTAGTCAATATACAGGGTTAGTGAAAAGAATCGGAACGCTTAAATATCTTCAAAATCATTAAAGCTACATTTACAAAATTTGGTACCAGGGGGTTTCCGGGCATGCGGAATTGAACGATGATATCGGCACTGTTGCCAGATTTCCCAGTTTTGTGCTACACTGAGTCATTTTGTTATCTTAAATGAAACGCCACACTTATTTTTGTTGCAATAAATTCGGCGTAACAAATTTAGTACGATCCCAAATTTTCAAAATGTTATCTTTTCTAATTGCTGAGATGTGACAACAACGCTTTATTAGCAAAAAGTGCCGGAACGCTTAAATATCTTCAAAATATCGCTCAAGCTGCATTTACAAAATTCGGTACCTGGGGGTTTTCGGACATGCAGAACCATGATATCGGCACTGTTGCCAGACTTCCCAGTTTTGGGGTACAAGGAGTCATTTTGTTGTCTTAAATGGAACGCCCCATTTGTTTTTATTGCAATAAATTGAGCGTATCAAATTTAGTAAAACACCAAATTTTCAAAATTGTATCTCTTTTAATTGCTGAAATGTGACAACAACGCATTTTTAGTAAAAAGTACGGGAACACATAAATATCTTCAAAATCGCTGAAGCTGAATTTACAAAATTCGGTACCGGGGTATTTCCGGGCATGCTGAATTGAACCATGATATTGACACTGTTGCCAGATTTCCCAGTTTTGCGGTACACGGAGTCAATATTGTGATGTTGTCATATCTCAGCACTTTATAGATAAAATTTTGAAAATTTGGAATCCTAATAAATTGGGCGCACCCAATATGTTGCAATAAAAACAAAAGGTGCGCTCCATTTAAGATAACAAAATGACTTCGTGTACCGTAAAACTGGAAAATCTGGCAAGAGTGTCAATATCATGGTTCAATTCCGCATTCCCGGAAACCCCCCGGTACCGAATTTTGTAAAGGCAGCTTCAGCGGTTTTGAAGATATTTATGCGTTCCTGTACTTTTTACTAAAAATGCGTTGTTGTCACATCTCAGCAATTAAAAGAGAGACAATTTTGAAAATTTGGTGTTTTACTAAATTTGATACGTCCAATTTATTGCAATAAATGGGGCGTTCCATTTAAGATAACAAAATTACTTCGTGTAGCGCAAAACTGGGAAATTTGGCAACAGTGCAGATATCATGGTTCAATTCTGCATGCCCGGAAACCCCCAGGTACCGAATTTTGTAAATGTAGCTTTAAGGTTTTTGAAGATATTTAAGCGTTCCGGTACTTTTTACTAAAAACGCGTTGTTGTCACATCTCAGCAATTAGAAGAGATAAAATTTTGAAAATTTGGAGCCTTACTAAATTTGATACGCCCGATTTATTGCAATAAAAATAAGTGGGGCGTTCCATTTAAGATAACAAAATGACTCCGTGTAGCACAAAACTGGGAAAGCTGGCAACAGTGCCGGTATCATGGTTCAATTCCGCACGCCCGGAAACCTCCAGATACCGAATTTTGTAAATGTAGCTTTAACGATTTTGAAGATATTTAAGCGTTCCGGTTCTTTTTACTAACCCTGTAGGCAAAAAAAGATAAATTACCTGCAATTAATTTACTAAACTCCAAAATTGTTCCAAGGGTGTAAAATCTCGTATTAATCATAAAAAAATGTTCAGTCAACTATCTTGTGGGACAATACCCGTCGGTCAGCAAAAAAAAAAATAAATATTTCGTTTGCGCGAGGGACCTCGCAGGCGGGCGCGGCACTGCGCGGCGGCTTGCTCTTTTCGTGATGACTAACTAGTAGCGAAACTAAGAGCTCACAGGGCCCGCAGTTGTGGGGAAGCCCCGTATTTTTGGGGGCCTCGTGGGGCGATTTTACTAAATATATACTATTACAGCACAGCGCGGCGGCGCGGCGGCGGCACGCCTCTAACCCGCGCTATTGGTCATTTCAATATATAGTCTACCTCTACTCTACTCGACATTCGCGTCTAGGCGCACCAAAATGAAGCTTGAAGCATGTGTACGTGCTAATTCAGAAACTGCAAATCTTTTTTAAAGTTGTTTTTTCTTGATTCTGGGCATGCCTTGGGTTAGTTTTGCTTGATTGCGCTCCCGCAAAGAGCGAAGAGCCATGCGTATAGTGAAATATTAGAACGACTTAAAATACTTCTGACTCTTCGGTCACGTATGCGCAGGTCCGTAGCTCTAAACATTGGTGTACCGCAACAGAATTACTTTTTTGAATGAATAACGCGCGTTGGGGCTCGTCGCTGTGCTGTAATGGTATATATTTAGAAAACTCGCTCTCGTGGGGCTCCAGGCGCCATCGCCAGCGCAACAAAAAAGTTCTAAACTAAAAGATATGCTTTAACCTATGAACCTCATAATACATACCTACCATTGAAAAAGTGGAACAATAGTATCCCATTTTAAGCACCAACCAAACCCTCAAGTTTCCAATGTTTCCATAATAAACACAATCTGGTGAGTTTGCAGTTATTAGGAAATGTAAATATTGCGTTTCATTAAATTAGGCTAATGCAGAACAAATAAATATTCACAAAGACATTAATCACTGGGAATACTAGTGACTATAATACCGATGACCACGGCGGAAGCTGAAAGATGCTTTTCAACTTTGAAGTTGATTAAAACATATTTAAGAAATTGAATAGGGAATGATAGACGAAATTGTTCCTGATTGACTGTCTGATTGGAAATCTAAAAAATAAATAATACCTTCTCTAATTTGGTATAAAGAGTGTCTAGAAATAACGTCAATACTATTTTTTGCATACGTACTTACCTGAATTTTCCTGCGATGGTTGAATAACGACATCGGTGATCAACTGTGCTAATTGATTATCTCAATTCCGCTGCTCTGAACGAATGCGGGTTGCATGGCAACAAAGTAATAAAGCCGCCTCCGACGCCGCGCCGCGCCGCACGAGGGAAGTGTTTATTAAACACTGACTGACGGGTGTTGTCCCACCAGAGAGTTGACTGAATAATTTTTTTATGATTAATACGACATTTTACACCCTTGGAACAATTTTCGAGTTTAGTAAATTAATTGTAGATAATTTTTTTTTTTACATGTATCGGGGTTGACTGACCAGCTCGGTTCCGCCATTCAACTGACTGACTAACATTACTGTTATTTATATGTAATATATAATATGTATAACGATTTTCAGCCTAAATAATCTTGACAACTTTGACAGCGTACCCTAGTTCCCTGTTTTAAGCTTCGCTTGACTGACCGCGGTATGTTTATGTACACCACTACTGTAATCAACTGTCAAAAAACTGGCTTTAGTAAATTCAGAGAATTTTTTCGGCGCTGGCTCTTAATCTAAAATCTGTGCTTCAGAATTGTATCTCTAATGACCTGAAAATGCTCAAGGAATGGTGCGATGTGAATTCTCTCTCGCTTAATATTTCAAAAATAAATATAGTATCTTTTAGGTGTGACTTAGATCGGGTTCTTTTGGATGAGGATGTAGTAAACAATTGCATTGAGGCTAGATTTTGGCATTGTACATAACTAGAAGGTTAAAGTTTGAGAAATATATACTACAATTAAATAAAAAGCTTGCAGCAAACTGTTATACTATTAGAATAATTTCAAATAACTTGGATATCGCAACTACACGAGACGCATATTTCTCATTAATTGAATCGCATTTAAGGTAGGTATATGGGATTTGCTTTTGGGGCAGCTGTTCTCAAAACTTATTTACTAGTAACTTCATTCTTCAAAAAAGGGCGTTAAGATATATTATGTGTAAGGCTAAAGCCAGAACTTCATGTAAATCTTTGTTTTTGGTACAAAAAATACTACCATCAATTTGCATTTACATCTTGGAAACAGCTTGACTAGTAAGAAAGAAATATCTAACAGACATAAACAGCGAATTAACGCATTTTACTAGAAACACTCAGATATCACTCCCTGTACCGTCTTCTACTTTAGTGAAAAGGTCTATTAATTCTATTATTTACGACAGTAAAAGGATATTCAACCTTGAGAGCAACAAATAATGCAAAAAAGTTTAGAAAGGAATTAAAAGGAATATTGGTGGGAAAAGCTTATTACACTTTGAATGAGTTCCTGGAGGACACATTTTAAAAATTGTTTTTGCTTTTCTGATTGGCTTTGCATTGGTCGGTATTATTTCACTTTGTCTCTCTTGTTTTGTTATGCATTTGACTTATTTTTATTAATGTTATTTTAATTTTTACACTTGTATTGTTTATTTTCTTTATTAGTTTATAAGTATGGCTTTGCCAATAACTACTGCTTATGATAATAAAGCTATTTTTGACTTTGACTCTCGATTGATCAAGATGGTTTAGGAAATAAATGAAATATGTCACTTTTACTGCAAATTGCCTTAAATTACCGTAATTTACTCAATGTTCTTATTACCGGTAATTTGCCACCACTAAGAACCGCATTGTTTTATGGCAATAAAGTAGATGCGTAAATCAAATAAAAAATATTCGAAGCGAAAACTTCAGTTTGGGTTAGTCTTTTTACTTATAAGCATAGAAAAACAATTATTGGAGTCTGGCTATCGTTTCGCGCAAAACTTGCGTTTGCGCTCTTTTCCATTACACCCCGTCGCGTTACGCACGAACTCAATTTTCAACCCTTGGCTTAGTCATCACATCTCACGTCACATCACATTCGCCCGTGGTCCGCACCGAACCTCACCACCGTCGTCTATCCTACACTGTCTGCGTTCCCGTTTCGACAAACTTAGCTACTTCTCTCTCGTTCTAACACGTACCTGTTGTACAAATAGAAATAGCGCGGCCTTCGTTTTCGCTTGTCGATTGACAGCACGCCTTCAAAACCAAATATTAAGCACGGATGACTAGACTGGGAAAAATTTCAATCATGGGCTGCCTCGCTCGGTTAGTTCGTTAGTTTGACGTTTCCGTTGGCTCGCGTCAGCCGATCGTCGTATGTTTTTGTTTTAGATCGTCGTGGTGGTCGAGACGTCTGCCGTCGCCAGTTTTTTTTTCTAATTAAAATTTATTAGTGGCTGGCTTTTGTATTAAAGTAATTCATCCACAAAATAATTGTGGTAATACGTAATCCTTATCCTACAGTGTCCAATGTGTTATGTATTTATAAAATAAAACAGTGAATGGACGAGAGAAAGGAAGCAATGTTTCATTGAATGAAATGTCAACTGGTTTAATAATAATAATTATTATTATTATTATTACGGTCATCGTGGGTTGATTCTGCAGTTTCTCGTATAAACTATTGTCGTTTATCGCGAAAATAAAGATAAGGACACTTCCGTTTGGTGCGTATCACAGTGCTGGCGCGATTATTTATTTATGCATATTATATGCACGTACGTTGATAAAATATTGATGTCGTCCGCTATGGGGATTTGATATTATTATTACCTACCTATTATATATTTAGACGTACCTGAGAATTTTATAAAATATTTAGTGCGGGTGCATATTGGAGAATTTTGTAATAAAACAAATGTTGGTGCGGTGCTATTTGTCTATATAAACATTTTTTAAAAATTCGATAGTTTTTTCGGGCTTGTGCAATTCAGACGGTTCCAGAGAGCGGCAGCAAAGTGGTGTTTCAAGGTAATAAGTTGTGTTTATTATTAATTAATCGGAGCAGAAAATCAACAAAACATTAGTCAGCACTCTTGTTTCATGTTATTTCGATATCGCGAAACTTAGATTTCTTCCCCAATATTTGTGTTTATGTGTTAAATATACCTAGGCATGGTTACACTAGAAGCAATCTTGAGTACACGAAATTTCAGAAAAAAAAAAGAGAGAGAACATTTTCAAAAGATACTGTATTACGAGCAAAAAACTGATTTTTTATAAAAAGTTTGACACCCTGTATCTTGGAAACTATGCATTTTCGGACCCATGTTCATATGAAAATATGTTCTTGTTTTTTTATGTAGAATCACCCTCTGTAATTTGGCGATGCTATTTCCGGACACCCTGTATTTTCAAACATACAGTTCGTCCAAAAAATATTTGTAATAATGAGATAATTTTTTTGATGCGTAAACATCTTTCGCGGCGGTATGAGGGTAAATCTCGGCAAATGGGACCGAAATGTGCATGCGGATGGGGACGGAAATATGTAAACGGCTGTGACATCATAACCATGCGCAGTGATTTTATCAGAGCTGCTCAAATATTTGTGCATGTCGATATATGATATGTTTATACATCAGTGTCTTGAGTACTAGCAGACTCGCTCATTTTTTTTAATGCAACACGCTCCTGTATCAGCGAATTTTTGATTTCTACCAAATATTCTAAGCAAATTTCTTATAACATATCCTATACCTAATATTAACTGTTTTCGAATATTGACGTTTGAAAATTATTGACATTCATAAAACTACATTTGCCCCTAGCCCAACAGCCCACAAAAATAAAAGAGAAAACGAATGTTTGTACATTTTCCGAGGAGCGTCTCACTATCCAAAAAAAAATGTACACTTATTCCCGAATTCCGGAGACATTTTCGAATTCCCCATAAACATTCCCGTATTCCAGAGATATTTCCGAATTTCCAAGACATTTCCAAATTCGCCCATAAACATTCCCGTATTCCCGAGATATTCCTGAACCCCTGAGACATTCCCCAATTCCCTACAAACGTTGATAAATTGCAGTGATATTTCTACTATATTCCTGAATTTTTTAAACAATACTAAGCAATTTTTTTTTAATTTCTCAGTTATGTTTTCTAGTTAAATAAAATACATTTTTGAACAAAGTACTGTCAGCTGTCAACTTTTTTGCTATTCTTGAATTGTGAAAAAATTAATAATTTAAATGGATAGCTCTTAAAAAGTTTAGATCGGGAAGTGCGAACCTATCTTGAACTCTTTACATTAGAATGGGAGTTATACGCGTCGCGTCTACAGTAAATAAAAGCAATCATTATTTATATAATAATCGGTATCTTAGATAAATGACGCTGGATAGGTATCCTATGTTTTGTAGATCTAATAGGAATAGGCAATGTTACAACAAAAAATGATAAAAGTATTAACATTATTATATTACTTAACACAAAATAATCTAAAAACAGAAACAAGAAAAAATCAATCTATTTCTTATAATGGGATAACAGAAATAAAAACTGTTGGTCTAAAACAAAATAACATTTCTAAAATCAGAAAAAGTATCATAGTTCTCAATTTCATTCTCCAAGAAGAAAGATGCGCGCCGCCATAAGAGTAAAAAAATACTATAAAATACCGCTTACTTTTACCGCGAATTGTTATGAACTATAAGCATTTGAACGTTAAAAAGTCATTATTATTTTAAATATATTACCCAGGATATTATGGATAAATGTTTTCTTTAAAATAGAAATGACTTTCTGATATTTTACTTATTTATTATATTTACCTACAGGTTACAGGTATAATAACAAAGAAATAATTATCAAAATATTTTAAAAAATGAACCCAGGATTTGCGGTAAAAGTAGGTAAGCGGTACCTATCGACCGAATACTAAATTCAAATGAAATCGCAAAATCAACTAATGCCGTGGATCCTTATTTTGCGCTCTAGCGCGAACATGGAAAAGGAAATTCTCGCTTTTTCCGTCTAGTGTGCTGAATGGTCATGGAAACCGAAGATAAATAAATGACAGTCGTGCGTTTGTTACAGTTTGTTGCTGGCAATCCTGTTCTAAATATGCCGGAAGCCCGAACATAATATGTCAAAACTGACAGTCATTCGCAAATTTCAGAATAAGTATAGAGAAAAATGTGCATTTAATTTTAAAAAATGCGGCTGTAGAAAAAGTTCTGTGTGTTTTTCGAACGCAAAGTAAGATTGCCGTTTTCGAAAGATTACTGCGCTCCGGTACGCGTCGCGCAGTAACATTCTTTCTCAAGCGGCAATCCGTTACTTTGCGCTCTAAATACACAAATAACTATTTTGTCATACGCTCCCAAAAATAGCTATTTTACGGACTCATTTGAGTCCGTAAAATGCTTCTTTTTAGGCCTAGTCCCTAAAAGTCGTCATGGCAACTTTTACGGACTATTCCAAAACTCCTGAATATGTCTAAATGTCAAATTTCGAATGACATGACAAAATTGTCAAATACACTCTAAAAAATTATGAGTTAAATTTAACTCAAAATGAACACAATACTTTGTCAAAACGGGTCCACAAAGAATTGTGTCAAATTTGTACACAAAATGTTTGAGTATCTCTTACTCATAGAAGTGTGGGAAATTTTACTCAATATTTACACAATCTAGTGAAGTTTAAAATCAATATTTCGTTAAAATCAAATATCTTTTGAGTTATTTTTCTTCACTAGCCCACTCAATGATAAGTTAATTTTACTCTATTGTTAGTAACTTACTACTAAAAATTAGGTTTAATGAACTAAATTTTAGTTAAAAAATATTGATAAGTAACTCATTTTTGAGTAATAACCTACTAAAAAATGTGTTTTTTTTAATTTGGTTTCGAGTTAGCTTTAATGTAATTTTGCTTCCATGAAACTAGAAATAATGTAGAAATTAGCTCCAAACACGATTTATTACGATTAAATACAAGCTTCTCTTCCAAGATATCAAATCACACTCTGCTTTTTCCAACAAATGTAACGTGAACAAATTCTTAGTCTTATAATATTCACAGTCGAGGTGCTGACATTGTTGTTCTAAGCGGCGTCGCATCGGGAGAACCAGTGGCGGGGAATCACATGAGCTAACACGGCCTTCCTGACAATGTGGCGTCCTCGCACCTTCCTTCTTACAAAGATTGACACTGTGAAAATAAAAGAAAAGCAAAACAACAGACAGAATAAACAGATTGTTGTCAAATGTCAAAAACACATGTAAATCTACACAGTGTACAGCTTGATTTTAAATGTTATTTTTTGGCCATTTCATTGAGGTTAGTTAGGAACCCCACAGCCTTATATGCTTTCAAGTAATTTATGCGTACACACTAATTTGGGCACCATATTGTCGAAAATTGTTAGCCTGAACATAATTTCAGGGATCTTATATAGCCCAAATATCGTTTTTGGGGATCTGTACCTAAATTTTATTTCAAGGATATTGTTTACCAAGTAAATCTTGCGACCTTTTCCTAAATAATATTTACACAAACCTTATTTACTTAGCCCAAAAATTTTAAGTTTCGGGACCTTTGCCTGATCTTAATCAGGGACGTTAAGTAGGTACCTAGCCCAAAAATTTTAAATTTGGGGACCTTTGCCTGACCTTAATCAGGGACCTTATTTAACTAGCCCAAACTTGTAAATTTGGGAACCTTTTAATATAGCCTGATATATCAGATAAATTCAAACATAGGCTGGTGTATCAGAGACCTAAAAAATAAGGTAAAAAAATCAAAATCAATTTATGCCTGCGAAGCAGGGACCTTTAAGCATACCCTCTCAGAACAGGGACCTTCAAACATTAATCTGGTGTACCAGGGACCTCGAATTTAAGGCGAATTCGTACCTAAGAGCTGTTACCTGTACCATTGCATTTTGATGGGTTCTGGATTAATAACGCATAATTATAAAAAGTACTTAATACAGCGATTTCAGGTTCGCCAACCTAAGAAAAATTATTCTGGATTCATGGCCCTCTGAGATGGAAAATAATAAATGAATGAATTAATATACTGTTTTGCATCTCAACTCACTTTTTCGTAAGCTCTACTCATAATTTAGTTAAATTAAATCATATTTGAGTAAGTGTAAGTAGATAGATACGTATTAAATAAGCTGTGCCTATATATGTTACGGCACGTATATAGATGGTGGGATACCTATAATCATGCCTGATTACCTAGATTACGTATTAGGATTAGGTATATACTTATTTTTACGGTTAGCAAAATATTCAAAGTCAAATCTCTATTACGTATAACAGCATTAGAATAAACTATAAAGTGGTTCCAAATGAATGACAAATCAGCGCGTACTGATATACTATAGAGCCTATACAGCAATGTTAAAAAGCAAAATGGTGTCCTAACTAACAACCATATACATAAAGTAGGTAGGTAGTATTTTACTTACCGGTCTCTGTTAAGAACTTATAATCCAATTCATTTTTAATGCAGCTACACCACGCTTTTTTCAGTTTAAACTGTAGTTTAAATATAATGTTTTCCATTTTCCAGCATCAGTCATAACTAGCACGACTCGTAATTTTCGGCCGCCTCGCTAGGATCAACCCAACAACCGATGGCAGGGCAGAATCCGGCAGAGCACGTGTATCATTCGTGCATAGATCTGCTTGATATGATTTAGACTAGCACAATAATACTTATTTGCCACTTTAATACTAGAAATTTGATCGCGCTTCGATTCCTACGTCTGCACCTGCCAGTGTGTCTTAACTTAACTAGAAATACGCATAGAATATCTACGATTGGAAGGGAAGGGATTGAATCACACAAAATTTAGTTTAAAACCCACCTAATTACCTTTTTATGAGCGTATATTACACAAATATAGGTATTTTTTGGCAACTAACACAATAATATGTTAAATTCACTCATTTTTTATTCATTTTAATGGGCTCACTCAAAATTTCACTAAAAATGCAAGTAACTCAATAATTTTCTTAGTTTTACTCAAGGCGATTTTTTACAGTGTAGTTGCTACGTTATCAAATTCTAAGCTAACTTTGTCGTACATTATGATTTCAAAAATTATGGTAAATTTGCAAATTTAGGCGTTCTGAAGAATTGCAAAAAGCGTATAAATAAAAATTAAATTTTGGGAGGGTATGACAAAAAATAGTGTTTGTCACACGTACCTAAATGAAGTTTTTTAGGACTCATCTGCTATTCCGAAACAGCAATGATTCGTCCTGAAAAACTCCATTTTAGGTACTTGTAACAAAAATAACTATTTAGTGCGTTTTGCCGAAGGTTCCAAACCCTAATAGAGTAAAAGATTTATGAAAAGTCTGTATTTTTATTCTGTCTGGACCCATAAATAATTTGAATGGGCTCTATTAGTTGCTGATCATCCTGTTTCGGCCAATTAAATTCTACACGACTGAAGCTGAAGTTCTTGGATCTCCACCGGAGTTTTTTGTTGTGGTCGGTCCTTGATGAGCTCTTAATCGTAAGAGTCTATCTGTAGATAATCTATCTTTTTTCTGGGAGAAAAACCAACATAAACTGGATTTTTTATACTTTTAGTTGGACTGTTAAGTATGAGGCGTTTTGGGCTTCGGTCTTCCTTTCGGGAATTCTTTTTATCCAGTTCCCTCAGCACAGACATATCAGCGGCAAGTTCATCAACTTCACTTTCAGCAACCTTTTCTTCATATTCCAAAATTTCGTATGGGTTTTTGTGTTGGGTTTTCTGAATGTCCTCAGTTGAGTTTCCGGATTTGGCAAGTGAATGACTTCAAAGTTTTTGCTTATGTCGTCATTTGATAACCCATCAAACTCCAACACCTTAATTAGCTTCGTAACATCATATCTTGTCTTTTATAATGAATTTCTGTGATGTCGGTAGATTTAAATGTTCTACTTCGGTCGTCATTTTGTTGTAATCCATCCTAGAACTTTTTTCTCGAAGAAAATGGAAGATATTTCCTGAAGATTTGATTAGTTTAGTTTAGAGCTACGTAAATCTGACAAGCGGAGAAGAAGTAATCATCGTATAGAAAAATAATCATCGTATCTCATTTTTCTATCAAGACTTGATTTCTATTCTATCCTGGTGTCTCAAAACTATGGCTACTAATTTGTATGAGTTGTTGAAAATGTTGAAGGCACCATAATTTAATCATTTGATTATAGAAACCCATTTTAGGAAATGGTATTGTTAGCCAACGCCAGAGTCCATCCATCCAAGTCTGTGGATACTTCATCTAGTTTTTGTATCCTGTTAAGTCTGTGAAGGATATCCAACACAGAATAATTCACCACTGTTGAATATGTGCTGATCATTGACCTGGTTTGGCGAAATAAATTTTTGGGTAGGTCGACTGGAAACACTTTTTTTATTCCATGCAAAAAGTTTTAATCCAAAAGAACTTCTAAAAATGGCGAAACAGAGCGCTTTCGGCCTAAGCCATCATCAGTGTAAATTGTCAAACACAAATCGACAACGGTCACATGAAAATTTCACAAATTGTACGTTACATTTTAAGAAAATGGCTCACATAATTTAATACAAAAAAAATTAAAAAACAAAAACGAGGTAGATGGAATTATTTTGTCTGCATTTTTCGATTGTTGATATCAAGCCGTGAGCATTTAACTCAATGCACAATGTATTTAGAGTTATACAGTGTTTCTGAATACTTAATTATGTTTGATAATCCACTGTCTCCTCCTTTTGCTGTCATTGATTATTATTGTAATTATTGCTGTCATATTTGCTTGGCAATTTGTAAGCTTCACTTACTTACAGATGTCATAATCAAACCAGTAAAAGTCCCAAAATACCTGAGTCATTTTTAAAAATTTGCCAGGCATATTTTAATGAGCAATAAAATGTGCAACTTTGTCCCAATTTTACCAACCACGATTTCTTATAATATTATCAATATCTCCATGGCTCGAAAAATCTAAAATGTTGAAATTGCTACCAATACCCTGGAATATACGGACAATAATTTAACCGAGAATTTAACATTCTTTAACAACCATAAATTTAAAAAAAATCTTTTAATTTCAAAATTATTCCTGAAATATTGTCGGCATTTCCTAACATTGCCGCAATTCTCTAATATTCCCGAGGTGAGACGCCCCTCTATATAAATGATAACATTAACCCAGGAACTAGCATGGACAAATTCAATAGCAGAAATTTGGGTCGGTCAAGTTTGCCCCCCGTATTAAACAAATTTCAAAAATAAATGAAGCATGATTTTGCACAATTTTGCACACCGCAAATAAAATTTTGCACACCCACAGAAGGTAAACTAGAGCTGTTTTTATACGGGGGGCAAACTTGACCGTTCCCCGTTCCCCGTCTGTAACAAAATTGAAAAATTTTGATGCCACTCGATTAGACAAATTTCGCACACCTATTTTCAAATTTTGCAGACTTTTCTGGGGAAAGTTATGGGGTGTTAAAAATTTGAATTTTTCCCCCCGTTTGTCAAAATGTGGAAACATTTTGATGCTGCTAGGTTCAACTAATTTTGCACAATTTTGCACACCTATTTTCATTTTTTCCACACTTTTCTGGGGAAAGTTATGAGGTGTTAAAGATTTGCATTTTCCCCCCCGTTTGTCAAAAAGTTTAAAAATTTTGATGCTAATTTTGCACACCCATTTTCAAATTTTGTCCACTTTTCTGGGTAAGGTTATGAGGTATTCGATATTTGCATCCCCCCCCCCCCCCCGTTTGTCAAAAAGTGGAAATCTTTTAATGCTGCTAAATTCAACTGATTTTGCACATCTATTTTCAAAGTGTGCACACTTCTGGGGAAAGTTATAAGGTGTTAAAAATTTGCATTTTCCTCCACGGTTGTCAAAAGTAGAAATCTTTTAATACTGCTAGATTCGACTAATTTTGCACACCTATTTTCAAATTTTGCACACTTTTCTGGAGAAAGTTATGAGGTGTTATAGATTTGCATTTTCCCCCCGTTTGTCAAAAAGTCGAAAAATTTTGATGCTGCTAAGTTTAAGTAATTTTGCACACCAATTTTCAAATTTTGCACACTTTTCTGGGGAAGGTTATGAGGTATTAGATAATTGTATTCCCCCCCCCCCCCCCCCCGTTTGTAAAAAAGTGAAAATCTTTTAATGCTGCTAGAATCAACTAATTTTGCACAATTTTGCACATCTATTTTCAAAGTGTGCACACTTTTCTGAGGAAAGTTATGAGGTGTTAAAAATTTGCTTTTCCCAGAAAAGTGTGCGAAATTTGAAAATAGGTGTGCGAAGTTGTGCAAAATTAGTTGAACCTAGCAGCATCAAAATTTCTCAACTTTTTGACGAAATGCAAATTTTAAACACCTCATAACTCTTCCCAGAAGAGTGTACAAAATTTGAAAATAGGTGTGCAAAATTGGTTGAACCTAACAGCATCAAAATTTTTCAACTGTGTCACAAACGGAGTGGGGGGCGGATGCAAATTTTTAACAAAAGTGTGCAAAATTTGAAAATTGGTGTGCAAAATTAGTATTTTTCAACATTTTGACCAACGGGCGGGATAATGCAAATTTTTAACACCTCATAACTATTCCCAGAAAAGTGTGCAAGATTTGAAAATAAGTGTGCAAAATTGTGCAAAATTAGTTGAATCTAGCAGCATCAAATTTTTTCAACATTTTGAAAAACTGGTGGGAAAATGCAAATTTTTAACACCTCATAACTTTCTCTAGAAAAATGTACAAAATTTGAAAATAGGTGTGCAAAATAGTGCAAAATTAGTTGAATCTAGCAGCATTAAAAGATTTAATTTTTTTGACAAACGGGGGGGAAAATGCAAATATTTAATACGTCATAACTTTCCCCAGAAAAGTGTGCAAAATTTGAAAGTTGGTGTGCAAAATTGTGCAAAATTAGTTGAACCTACCGGGATTAAAATTTTTAAACTTTTTGACAAACGGTGAGAAAAATGCAAATCTTTAACACCTCATAATTTTCCCCAGAAAAGTGTGCAAAAATTGAAAATCGGTGTACAAAATTAGTTGAACCTAGCAGCATGAAAATGTTTCAACATTTTGACAAACGGGCGGGAAAATGCAAATTTTTAACACCTCATAACTATTCCCAGAAAAGTGTGCAAGATTTGAAAATAAATGTGCAAAATTGTGCAAAATTAGTTGATTCTAGCAGCATCAAATTTTTTCAACATTTTGAAAAACTGGGGGGAAAATGCAAATTTTTAATACCTCATAACTTTCTCTGGAAAAGTGCAAAATTTTAAGATAGGTGTGCAAAATAGTGCAAAATTAGTTGAATCTAGCAGCATTAAAAGATTTAATTTTTTTGATAATCGGGGGGGAAAATGCAAATATTTAATACGTCATAACTTTCCCCAGAAAAGTGTGCAAAATTTTAAATTTGGTGTGCAAAATTGTGCAAAATTAGTTGAACCTACCGGGATTAAAATTTTTAAACTTTTTGACAAACGGGGGGAAAATGCAAATCTTTAACATCTCATAACTTTCCCCAGAGAAGTGTGCAAAATTTGAAAATAGGTGTGCAAAATTTGCCGAAACGAGTGGCATCAAAATTTTTCAATTTTGTAACAGACGGGGGGGGGGGGGGGACGGTCAAGTTTGCCCCCCGTATAATAAACAGCTCTAGTTTTCCTTGCGTGGGTGTGCAAAATGTGTGCAAAATTATGCTTCATTTATTTTTGAAATTTGTTTAATACGGGGGGCAAACTTGACCGACGTTGATTAATTTGTCTATGACTAATAAATTTAAACCAAAGCCGTCTATGTTAAAAAGTAAAAAACTGCCTTTTTTAATCCTCTCTATAAAAATAGATCTAGTCTATATTATATTTTTAGAAACCTCTCATCAGTTAGGCAGATAATAATATGAGGAAAAAATATACGGAATGTTCGATTTAAAAAAGTGCAACTTTGATCAATATCTCAAAAACAGTAAGTCCGAGAAAAATTTCAAGTATGCCACTGTATTCTGCGTCAAAAGTTCTGCGAGGGCACGTCTTTATCTTTTCGATAAGTTATTAGATAGCTAAGACACGAGGGGTAACCGAAAATATATATTTTTTTAAGCTAAGAAGCTAAGAAACTTTGACCAAAAATTAGCACGGTGTCGCGCAGACCGCATCTTAGTAACTACTGAGAATGGAGAAACCCCTAAAATACACGAAAACAGAACATCCTGTACAGGGTGGCTTGAATTCGAGTTTATGTACGAGGATCTCGAATACCGTAAGACACAGTGTCGGTCAAATTAAGGCAAAATTGCGCATTTAAGTGCCTAACAATATGCCGTTTAGAAAGTTTTAAAATTCTGAGTATTTCCGGAGATATCCGGAAAAGCAAAATTTTTAAAAATCGTTTTATTTTTTTTCCTGCGCTTATTTAAAAACGGATTTCAAATTAAATTGCACTTTTGCATTGCCACTTTTTCCGCTCTATCCAATGATGGTATCCAGTTTGGAATCCGATATTTCGTCTTCAAGGGGTCATCAACTTTCTTTTTTTAAATGCGAACTTTATTTTTTAACGTTTTTCAGATTATTTTGGCGTTATTAATATGAGTAGATATCTGTTTTAATTTTTTTTTACTCTTTATTTTTTTTTGTTGGAACTACTCATTTCGCTTTGGCGTAATTTTAAATAGTTGCTTTTGAAATTTTTATATTTTATAAAAATATTTTATTTTGTTTTTGTGTTAAGTTGGAAAATTTATTTTTTACCGCAAAAATAATAAATACTTGAAAAAAAAAAAGTAATACTTAAAAAAAAGAATAAAAAAAATAAACACATGCATATTCATATTAATAACGCCAATATCATCTGAAAAACAACAAAAGAAATTAAAGTTCGAATTGAAGTTGTAGAAAGTTGATGATGGCCCCTTGAAGGCGAAACGTCGGATTCCAAACTGACGCCACCATTGCGATACAGCGGAAAAAGTGGCAATGCAGAAGTGTAATTGAATTTGAAATCCGTTTTTAAATAAGCTCAGGAAAAAAATAAAACAGTCTTTCAATATTTCGGTTTTTTTCGGATATCTCCGGAAATACTAGGAATTTTAAAAACTTTCTAAAGGGCATATTGTTAGTTAGGCACCTAAATGCGCTACTTTGATCGGCACTGTATCTCGTGCCAGTAAAAATTATCATTTGGATAAATTCACTGCGGAGCATGGTCATTGTGTGCTCAGGCTACAACCCTATCATTGTGATTTTAATGCCATCGAAATGGTGTAGTCGTAGACTAAAAGACGTTATGACGAAGCTATTGTTAAAACCGCAGGGGCACTTGCTGAAATTTTAAATGTATGGAATAACCGAGGGAATAACGTAGTAGAAAATGTACGGTAATAGTACTGACAAAATTACATAAGCCACATAGAGAAAATTATTCCTGAGGCTTGGGAAGTCGAAAATACATTGGACTTGTTAATCATCGAACCAATGGTGATCTCTGTGTCGAACATGGAAAAGAAAATTCTCACTTTTCGTCGAGTATGCTATGAATTGAATAGTCATGGCAATCGAAAATGAAATAAATGACAGTTGTGCGTTTATTACAGTTGTTGCTGGCACTCCTATTCTAGATATGCCTGAATAATATGTCAAAACTGACAGTCATTTGCAAATTTCAGAATAAGTATAGAGAAAAATGTGCATTTAATTTAAAAAAATTCGGCTGTAGAAAAAGTTCTGTGTATTTTTCGAGCGCAGAGTAAGATTGCCGTTTTCGAAAGATTACTTTCTTCCTTTGCGCTCTAAATACACAAATAACTATTAACACCCTCTATATAATATAACTTTAAAACACACTTAGAAGAGTAGTTGTATTAATTAATAAGTGGGTAATAATAATTGAGACTTAAAAATGTTGACACGATGTTACTTTTATTTCAACTGGATCTGAAAACGTGCCCTTATAACATATGATAAATGCAAAAATCCAAATTTCGGCTGCACAAAAAAAACTATATTGCAAAGTTATTCTTCAAAAAATAATTAATTTTGTACTTGGATTTTCCCAGTCATAAGACCAAAAAGAGTGAATAACCTCTGGCATTTATTATACCTACAATACCCTAGTAAATACCCACACAGTTCATTTAGAAGTCCGAGTACTTCGATTCGAAAGAGTACGTGTATTAACTGTGTTTACATTAAAAATGTAATCGGCCAATACAAATAAGCCATTTAATAAAGTCTATTGTGTCGTATACGTTGTTGTGTGACTCACGTTTGAAACGTTTAAACACATGTGTGCATCTGAATTAGCTGCTACAGGAACTTGGATAAGAGGAAATAACTTATAAATTATTTAACACGCCTCCAGTAGCGTCGTTACTTTTCTTTTCTCCTTGATCGACGAGGAAAGTTCGACTATATTGTAATTTTATCCTTACATTTTTTTTTTTTTTTAACAGATTTTTTACCAAATTTTAAAGTAGATCTTGGGATGCCAGTAAGTCCTGGCTCAAATTTCCTTTTTTGATATACCCTGTAAATACCTACAAGGACAATATCATCCTTTTATATCCGCCTAAGTTTTGATTAGTCCTTTTATAATTTTAATACAAGAATTGGGTAAGGATTATATCACACTACTATTCGCCCTCTATAAGCCTTTAAAGAATCCGATAAATAAACGCGGTGTATAGTCGACTGAGATGTGGTTTTATGTAACTCTTCATTTGATGAAACATGGGGGACGGTTGAGGAAAAGGGGATAAAAGTCGGGCCGATCTCATAATGCCCGGGAGCAGGGCCGTTTTAAAAATTCGAGTAGCTCTCTAAAAGGCTTTTTGTTTGCCGATGTCTGTTTCAATTTTACGAAAGGGCAGATAAGTTTTCTTCGATTTGTTTTCGGTTTAAACGCTAAAGAAGCGAAAGAGAGCTTGAAAACATTCAAGATGAAGCTGATTTCGTGGTATTTATGAATATTGCCGCCTATTCGATTTTATTGAAAATTGATAAGTACGTTTTGTTGCCAAACAAACATATAAACGAGAGTTTACAGAACATTATCGCTGATTAATTATAATTCGCTCCCGGATGCTAAATTGTAATGGGCTCTCTCTTGGAAAAAAATGTTACCAACGTGTGATAAATTAATTAAATTACTTGTTGATCTTCCGAGTCTTCTTCTTCTATTGCCCTATCCGATTACGGACGTTGGCTATCATCATAGATGCGGATCTTATTGGCTGCGCTTCGAAACAGTTCAGTAGATGTTTTTCCAAACCATTTTCTCAAGTTAGCAAGCCAAGAAATTCTTCTTCTCCCGGATCCTCGTCGGCCATCAAGCTTGCCTTGAACTATGTTTCGGAGAATTCTGTACTTGCTATTTCTCATGATATGGCCAAAATACTCTAATTTTCTACGTTTCACAGTAAGCACGATTTCAGGTTCATATCCCATTCTTCGGAGTACTTCTTCGTTGGTAATTTTTTCTATTCAAGAGATTCTGAAAATCCACATTTCAAAAGCTTGCAGCTTTCTTTCCATAGCGTCTGACAGCGTCCAAGCCTCTACACCGTATAGAAGAGTGAAGTATATACAGGGTGCTACAAATTCGAGTGCATGCATGGGGATCTCGGGAACCGTAAGAGATACGAAGTCGGTTCAATTAAGGCAAAGTTGTGCAATTTGATGCCCAACAAGATGCAGTGTTGAAATTTGAAAAATTCCGAATAGTTCCGGAGTTATTCGTAAAAAACCGAAAAGCAGCTATTTTATTTTTATTTTTTCCTGACTTTATTTGAAGAGATAATATACCATAAACTTAACATTATTATTGCCACTTTTTCTCCTTTATAAAATGGCAGTATCAAATTTTAAATCTGACGTTTCGTGTCCGGGCCCCCATCATCAGCTTCATTTTTTTAAATACAGACCTGTATTTTTTATTTAATTTTTTAGAAGCCTTTGGTCTCCCAAAACCAACGATGTATCACACTTATCACAATAGCAACAAATCTAGATTTTTTTCATAAGAGATAATGTGTTAGACAGAGATGGGGCGATCTTTTCTGACCCATTATATCGATGTTATGACCCGATTTCACTTATGAGAATATTTGTTACAGCTATTGAACAAGTGTGATACATCGTTGGTTTGGGGAGACCAAAGGCTTCTAAAAAATTAAATAAAAAATCCAGGTCCGTATTTAAAAAAATGAAGCTGATGATGGGGGCCCGGACACGAAACGTCAGATTTAAAATTTGATACTGCCATTTTATAAAGGAGAAAAAGTGGCAATAATAATGTTAAATTTGTATTATATTATCTCTTTAAATAAAGTCAGGAGAAAATAAAAATAAAATAGCTGCTTTTCGGTTTTTTACGAATATCTCCGGAACTATTCGGAATTTTTCAAATTTCAAAACTGCATCTTGTTTGGCATTAAATTGCACAACTTTGCCTTAATTTCCCGAGATCCCCATGCATGCACTCGAATTTGTAGCACCCTGTATAACACCTGACTATTCTCTTTTTAAGGGCCAGATTCAGATCTCGATAGGACAGAAGCG
Source organism: Pissodes strobi (assembly GCA_016904865.1). NCBI lineage: Eukaryota > Metazoa > Arthropoda > Insecta > Coleoptera > Curculionidae > Pissodes > Pissodes strobi. Next base: position 205,444 of record MU183155.1, read on the forward strand.
GTTTCATTTGTATAAACGTATTTCTCGCTATTTCAATTATCTGTTTTATCTCCCGTGAGTGTTCAAAAACCATTTTGAACACGTCTTCAAATCTAACGATTTAATTTTTGTACAATTTAATATTCCACGCCACTGTCCTCGAATTCCAAACAAATTAAAACCTTGGCGATAGTACTAGCGCCATCTGTTGTAACCACGGTTACTCATCTGAAATTGGCCGCAAACCTACGCTATCTAACCAATCATAGCGCTTCCCGCTATACCCCGGCGACCGAGTCGACCAATCACTGTCTCTTAACAGAGGTAATCAAGTTAGCTTCTATATTCATGATCTTTAAGAATCAATTTTAATAAAAACTAGTTAACGTATTTCGACCGGATTTGTGTTAAAAGTAATAAGGTTAATTTAGACAATCGCTGACGTAAAGGTTTACATAACTTCTCAGTATTTACATTATTCGCCCTCTCTATTTCCGGGGGATGTATATCTTCCCGCCGGAAGGGGCGTTAACAACTTCTTCAAGTTGATCTAGTTCCCACATTCTAGTAAGGAATAGTGTCTTGCTAGGGTTGCCGATCTTTCAGAAAAGTATCGATTCCTGGGATCGATCCAAATCGAAAGCAACAGAATCGATTCGCGATTAAATCGGATATAGTAAAATCGATCTTTAAGAAAATCGATCTTTAGTTTGTTAGTTAGTTAATACTTAAGAATTTGCGATGCAATAATATTAATGATTAGGTACAACGTATTACGCCACATAGGTACTATTCTATTAAAAATATAATTAAAAGTACTTAAAACAAACTTATCTATACTAAAATACTGCTGCACTATAGCTTACAAAACGAGCAATCACTGGACTATTGTTTCAAATGTCTTACACACATTAATCAGTGCAAACAGCAATCATAAATAGAGAAATAACAGTCTTTATCAATTTAACGACGAAGAAATTTTCAAAAAATATGTTAAAATAGGCTCACTGAAACACCCTCAATTGAATCGCAATGATAAAAGAAAAAATGATATAATGGCTGGGTTATTAAATACGTCATAACCGATGCAGTATCACAGTTTATACCGTACGGGTACGGTATAAACTGTGACAATATTACAGTTAGCTTAGTGGTCGGGATAAACAAATTCTTTTATTATTGCTTAAAACCATAAAGAAGGGTGTGGTATTTTAATTAACCACTTTTAATGGACAGTATAACATAGGGTGGTGAGTGAGAAATTGAAACATGTATTCGGTATTGACATAATTTAATAATGCAGGTGTAAATTGCATTTAAATATAATGAAGATAAATAAACAGTGTTTTCTGTATTAAATAGAAAATATATATGTAGAATTCTTAGACTAAAACTTTCAATCACTCATCAATTCGTTCAAGTATAAAACTAAAATTACAAAAGGTTTCTTAAAATTAGAAATGTCTACTGAAGAGTCTTGATTGTTTGATTTAAAAATTTGTTGTTTATCTTTCTTATTTTTCTACTTCGTTCTCCAACTTAGCAACTTTCATACAGCATACCTTTCCACTTTGACTGCTTTACCTGCCTTGCTTTACAGGAATTCGACCAGGAATGTCAGTCTGCCTTCCGCCATTTTATGTTCCAATTTCCAATGGGAACGGGGATGCTATCGTTTCTAACTTCGAAGAATAGCTTTAAACAAGCTCAAAAGGAGGTCTTTGTCCAACCTTGGACAAAGATAACTGAGGTGCACGAAATATTCTCTAATATTTGTGCATACAAGAGAAATTAGCCCAAAAAGGAATTTGACCTTTTGGCGCGAAGAGGCACTTGCTAGAGCTCGGTAGCACGACCGACCCAGCAACGTGGAGTGTTTGCAGCGCACTGAATTGAATTTCTTTCGTCAAGCGGCTACTGGCGCCACGATCAAATAAAGAGTGGGGATTTGGCACTTTGCCGAATTCGTTACAAGGGTAGAAGCTGTTTTCTTTCTTTATTTGACAGACTGATTCTGACGGAGACAAAAATACATTAAATTGAAAACGATTACAAACGTTTTCCATTACTAGTGAAAGTTGGCTCTATTGTAATCTCTTATATTGACAGCCCTGCTGTACAGGTTCGAATTAAGGGATCGTCCATCTAGGGTTGGACTAAGGGGCATTAAAGAACTTGACATTTGCTGATTTAAATGTACAAATTGGATTGTACCCGGGGTGAAATAAATCGATTTTGTGTTTAATTATGGCTCATTCATTCTACGTACATACAGGGTGTTATCACCAAACTATACGGTGAAAAACGATAGTTTATACACGTGTTGGGGTGTTTCCCCAACACTTAGTATTTTAGAATTCTCCCGAACCACAGTGTTTTGTCTGAACAAGCTAAGTGGACAAAATGTATGATTAAATTTCTAAGAATGGGTTATTATGTAATGTCAGTGGCGGATTTACCCTAAGGCCCGGTAGGCCCGGGCCTAGGGCGGCCAGATTTAGGGGCGGCCCCAATCGTGTCAAAAATAGTATATTACGTACCTAGGCCAGTAAAGTAAAAATGTCTCAGATCACATGTAATTGTCGGCCGA
>MU183155.1:208022-226506 GCA_016904865.1 Pissodes strobi
CCATTACTTAGACAAAAAACATGTGTTTTTCAGAAAATGTGCTTTTTGTTGTATGATCTACGATTATACTAAAAACGCTTAGCAAAAATTCATAATGTTTTTATATATATTAACTATCTCAATTATATTACCTCGTATCTAAGGGCTTTTTTCGGTTCAAATGCTTTTTCTTTATTTTTCTAGTTTTTAAAAATCTAACAATCTAACATCAAATTTGCGTAAAGTTTTTCAAGAAGAGTGACATATTTTGTATAAAGTCGATATTGAATTTACATTTAAGGGTTATAGTGTCACTTTGCGAATTACATTATTTATTTTTCCTACTTAAAATTATATTTAAAAATATCCTAGCCTTAAGCACACTACTACTCATACTACCCCCGGGCCGACTGTCAACGGTCAACCGTCAACCGTCAACGCCATCTGTCGGGCTACACCTTAAATATCTCCAAACTAACACACGTCAGCTGTCGGATGCCACTCCTGTGCTCGTTTAATGTGCGCCAAGCGAGTGAACCGTAACAACGACTGAAGGGGGTAGAGGACTAGCACGTAAAAAATCTTGCCTTCCCATAGGCGCACGAGGTTATTCTTACCATATTATTATTGATAATATTGATTAGTTTAAGACGTTAAAATTAATTACAGTTTTTTTTTATATTACATTCTTATAGTACAAAATATGTCATATAATAATATCACATTTTTATAATAAGGATAGTATTCTATGATATTATTTGTTGTATGTATTACATAAATATGTTGTAGTAATAAGTAGAGTTCGTTTCCCGAAGGTTTTGTATTTACGTCATTGATGACGTCGCTTAATTTGGAAAAAAGCGGTTTATCGTAGCTAATTCATATAAATTCTCTAGCATTCAATTTTTGTATTAAAAGTTAGGCAATATTGAAGCAAGTATGTTCCAAAACGCTCTTTATAGAACGTTCGGAATTGTTTTGTAATAAAAATTTTAATTTAGAGAGTTCAGTTAAGAGAGTTATCCGAAATATATAAAAATTAGTTAACCGCGTATAATAATCACCAAATGCAAGAAAAATATAAGAAAGGTTAAAAATCTTCAAAGATATCATCAAATTAAGGGTCTGATGATATATAGGTTGTGTCGATTTTGCAAATTTTCCTTTTTTTCGCTAGAAAAAGGGTGTCCTATAGAGTAGCTTAAGCCAAAAAAATCGGAGGATTCGCCACATTTCAGTCGAAAACATATCCGCGTTTTGAGCCTAAATTGCCCTAGAAGGGCAAACTTCCACTACGACTTTCTCAGGTGTGACGTGAAAATATTGAAATTATAACGTGAAAATAATGAAATTTTAGTAACCGACACCGGGGGCCTGGCACAGTGTTTCCAAAAGTTGCACATTTTCTTATGGGGAATAACAGTGTTGTTTACTATTTAAGTATATTTAATATTCCACTTCATGCATGACCCTCCGCTCGCTTCGGGGGCGCAACCAAACAAAACTAACCCAAACTAACCCAAGGCATGCCGGAAATAAAAAAAAAATTAAATTTGTCAGTCGAAAATGCAAATGGTTTTTAGTTTGTTTTTCCTCATTTGGGAATGTCTTGGGTTAGTTTGGGTTAGGTTTGTTTGGTTACGCCCCCGGAGCGAGCGGAGGGCCATGTATGAAGTGAAATATTTGACGAATATATACATACAAAGGAATAGTGTAATCGAATGAGTGTCTCTTTTATTCTGATGAATGGATACAAATGCACATTGAACAATCATCCAAGCAGCCACGTTTACCATACGGCGGGCAATGATATCATTATGGCAGGATCGACCATCCCTTCATCTTCATTCAATCGGACTACTGGAGGTCTCGGTCAACAGCAATATGTCCTGACATGACCGCGTTGCTAACGTCGCGTCGCAAAATCAGCCTCCCAGAAGCTTGATACGCTATTTCGCAACAAAAAATGTATACACCGCAGCAGTTGCTCTTGCTTTACAAAGCGCAAATAAGGCTGTGCTTAGAATATTGCTCACACATCTGGGGTGCCACGCCAGAGCACACCCTAAAGCTACTGGATTCCGTTCAGAAGAGAGTTGTGCGTCTCGTCGGTGACCCGGAGTTGACCCGGAATCTAGATAGTCTGAACCACCGCAAACATGTGCCCGAGAAATCCCTGTTTTACAGATACTTTTACGGCAGATGTTCCCAGGATTTGGCCCGCCTTATCCCGCCCTTGATAACGCCTGTCAAACAGTCACGATAGGCGGCAAGAGCGCACCGGTTCGTCGTACAACTGATAACACCTAGAACATCGCTTTACAAGAACTCCTTTGTCTGGCGCACTGCATCACTGTGGAACTCACTCCCAGGACGCATATTCGGATGTAACAAGCAAGATGTCCATTCGACTATGCCGAACGTTTCTTCATATGTGACGTGCACGATAGCATTTAGTCGGATGTCGTGACTGTTACATAGGATCAACAAATAAGTCTTCAATTATTTAAACACTTCATGCATGGCCCTCCGCTCGCTTCGCTCCCTATACGGGGGCACAACAAATAGAAACTAACCAGGTGCTAACCAAAACTAACCCAAAATTTTTATTTATTTATTTTTTATTTTGGGTAGTTCTGGTTAGCACTTGGTTAGTTTCTGTTTGTTGAGCCCCCGTAGCGAGCGAAGCGAGCGGAGGGCCATGCATGAAGCGTTAAAATAATTGAAGACATTTGTTGATTCTATGTAACAGTCACGACATCTGACTAAATGCTATCGTGCACGTCACACATGAAGAAACGATCGGCATTGCCGTATGGACATCTTGCCTGCTACATGCGAATATGCTCCCAGGACATCTGTTCCCCAAACTAACTATTCAAGAACCGTGTCAATCAACATCTTCGCACACACACCGCTCGTCGAGCAATATAGGATGTGCTACTGCAATAAAAAAATCATTCACCTAAATAAAAAAATGAGTAGAGACACTTATAGCACAGGTTATTCACTACCAGCTTGTCAACTCTATCGAAATCGGAAAGTCCGAAGCCTCGGCTATCGCCCTGAGAGGTTCGGAAATTTCGGATTTTTATACAATTGTGAGTTTTAAAATCGTTTTTAAACGGATTTTAGACGATAAAATAGTTATTAGTGTGTAAAGTGAACCTTTTTTATGAATGGGAATATTGGTAAAAAGATTTAATTGAAATTGAATAAAAAAAAGGGTACTTTACACATGAGTAGCATACAAAATTTTTTCTGCTACCGAAAAATATATGAAAAAACAAAAATATTATTAAATTACTTTACGCACTAGTGCGTAAAATAAATTATTTTACACACTAGTGCGTGATATATATTATTTTACGCAATGCCCTAAATGTCAAAAAATATATCAGATTTACTTTATGCACTAGTGCGTAAAATAACTTATTTTACGCACTGCACATTAAAAAATCCTATTTTACGAATCTTAGAGAGTGCGTAAAGTGAGTACTTTACGCACGGTAGTAGAAAAAGCATATTTTAAATTAAACGAACTGTCAAAAGTATTATTCAGATGCCCAGGCGTTTAAAACAATATTAAGTCATGACCCGCTTCTAAAATTTGCAAAACTTGGTTATTGACTTTCCCAAATCAAAGGATGCCGCCGCAAGATGACTAGCTGGTAGTGAATAAGCTGCGCTTATAGCGCACCATTTTTCTAACGAATTTTGCTAACGAAACTACAGTAAACGTCTGGCAACAGTGTGCCTTCTTAAAAATCTTTGTTTTGGCTATTGTGACAATTGACAGTAAAAAGGAGGATGGATATTTACAAGTAAAATTTAATTTTGTTTAATGGGGCTATGGCTATGAGTCGCTTTAAATTAGGACTGGAACAAAACGGAGGTCTCTCGTTGGACGCAAATGTATCCTAGTTAATATTTTCACCCGACAATTGATTTTCAGATTTGTTTTGTCTATATTTCTAGTGCTTTTGTGAAGTGGTGCTGAAAATTTGTGTCAAAACTCGAACTTTGAGGGCATTTTTTCGGTTCAAATGTAGCGGATCTTCCGACTTTTTTGGCTTAAACTACTATATAGGACACCCCCTTTCTAGTGAAAAAAGAGAATTTGCAAAATCGACAAAACCTATATTATATCACCAGACCCTACAAACCAAATAATATAAATAGCCACACAGCTCGGCATCGGCAATTTCCACGCCAATGGCTAAAGCAAGTCGCTGCCGAAATTTTAAAATATGTAAAAAAAATTAGGTGTTGGTCTAGGGTCAAAGTATATTTAATATATCCTGCGACCAATCATTAAACTGCCTCCCCGCTAAAAATCAAGTAAACGTCGCACTGTTGCCTATTGTCGCGTATTTTAAATAGCCTGAAGGCGAATAAAATATAAACATTATAAATATTATAGTATACTTATTCCGTATTCCGTATTTCCCTGTGTAAATAAAATAGTAAATAATAGAAGACAGCAGTATTAAGGAAAATAACAAAATAAGTATTCAAGTAGGAAATTTAAATATGTAAATTCACTATAGGAAACTAGACAGAAAATAAATTAGGATTATTGGGAAAAAAATGTGGCAGCATCTAAATATGCGAGGACATTTTTTGCCCGCATTCTTTCCGTCCAGGTTCTTTCATTTGGCAAACAGTACGTGATCCAACTACTCCTACTACCCCTGGACAACTCTCATTTGTCAGCTGTCATTTGTCAAACGTCACTTGTCATTCATCATATGCCCCGCCTTAAATCTGATGTAGCCCACGTGAGGTATTTTTACTACTGCGCAAGTTATCAACTGTCATTTGTCAAATGTCACTTGTCATCTGTCAACTATCCGATGCCACGCCCTTAAAAATGGCGTAGCCCACGTGGGCGATTTTTGCTACTGCGCATCCCTCCGCGCGGCGGAGGTTTGTGAACGCAGATACTATATCTACTTGAAGTGCCTTCTTTATCATCTCTTCTCATCTTAGTTAAATACAATCTATCTGCATTAGATCCGCACGCTTTTCCATATATTTTTCAAATAATCATAACGAACACTCGTTGAGACTGTTATGGTTTTTTTTATAAGCCTTGTGTTGTTTTTTGTAAAAACGGGATTGTATATTCAATTATTCCAGTAAAATTTCTTTCATGGTCTAATTCTTTAAAAAAATGGTCTACCTTTACCGGATCCTCTTCTCCACTTCTCCAAGCTAGTTCGCGTGAAATAAATTTTCTCTGCAAACCCACGGGTTTCTTTCCATTCCATATTTGTAAAATTTTTGTATATTCATCATTTGTAAGGGCAACTTCACTTAATTTTCTTTTTGTTGGATCTCATTGTAAGCTTCCGCGTTTCGTATCCCGCTCAGCTCTTGCTCCTACAAATTCGACCTCGGAAAATGGATGAAATTTGGTGAAGCACATTTCTTGGAGCTGCTTTGCTGTTGAATCCCAGAGAACCTGAACGGAAGAGACGAGAGTACCAAAATTAACCAAATGGGACTCTTACGTAGAGGGTCTCTGTCTGAGTCTAGATGAACTCCCTAGCGGACCCAAACACCGCTGAAGAGCTAGAGACAACATCTAACAGTTTAATTATTACAATCAGAAAGTCCTACGAAAACACCTTACAAAAGGTAATTGTGCCTTAAACAGCAAATAACTTAGAAAATCTTCATGGAGGCAATTCTGCGAGGGCATAGACGAGTTAGCCCCATCAGCACAGCGTCTACAAAAAATCATTCAAACGGAATTGGCCTATTAAAAAAACCAAACGGAGAATACTGCAACGATCAGAAGGAAAGTTTAAAGGTACTATTACAGACCCACTTCCCTGGATCACAAATCGTAGAAGATACCCAGATCCAGACTAATCCTCACAACGAAGGGTTCCAGAGCCCGAACCAGTGGCCGATTTAGAGGGGGGTCAAAGGCCCCCCTCCCCTGAACTAAAATATTTAATACAATAATTGAGTTGCTTGATTTTTTTATTCTTTTTCTTAGTGCGTTTTGTCCCTTTACTCTAAACCCCCCCCCCCCCCCCGATAAATCCTGGATCCGCGCCTGGCCCGAACAGGAGATACAAAAGACTGGCAGGAAAAATATTCACTAACAATAGATCAAAATGGGCAATTACTAGCTTTAAGCCCTACAAATCCCCCGGCAAAGACGGGATCTGAATCTCTGCCCTGCTTCAGAAGGTACCTACAGAAAATATTCAAAGCTAGTCTTATCCTAGGACATAATATACCACTAGCTTGGAGGGAGGCAAATGTGATATTTATACCTTAGAGCGGCCGACACCCGGAGGACAAAGCAAAATCATACCGTCCCATCAGCCTAACCTTTCTCCTCGAGACAATGGAGAGAGCAATCGATCAATACATAGGAAGCGAAACTCTAACGAGAACACCACTCTATCCTAGGCAATTCGCATACCAAGCAAACAAATCCACATTAAGTGCACTGTACTGTCTAGTTAAAGACATAGAAAAGACAATCGAATGCTCTTGCTGCGTTCATTGGCATAGAGGGAGCATTTGATAATACCTCACATCAGTCCATCAGAAGAGCACTTCAAGAGTGGGAAGTTGTGCTCCCAATCATAAGATGGACAGAAACAATGCTAAAGCACCGCTTCGTAAGAGCAGAAATAAACGGAGCGTCAACAACCGTCAGCACAGTGAAAGGGAGGTGTTCTCTCCCCCCTGCTGTGGACATTAGTAGTAGGTAAGATCCTTACCACTCTGGGTAGAGCGGGATTTATAGTTCTAGGCTACGCAGACGACCGACTAGTAATAATAAAGGGCAAACATGAAGGCGTACTTTCAAACCGCATACAAAGTGCTCTAAACAATCATCAAGGGACTCTCCCTGAATCCTGGAAAAACCCTTCTTGTCCCGTTTACAAAAAGAAGGAAGCTAGAAATGAGAGCGCCCTTCCTACACGGAACACAGTTAACTCTTCCATCGAGGTAAAATATTTAGGGGTCACACTGGACCGTAAACTTACCTGGAAAGAGCATCTAGAAAACACCATCTCTAAAGCCACAGCGGCAATCTGGATATACCGCAAACGAGTTGGCAAAAAATGGGGCCTAAAACCAAAAATGGTATATTGGATCTACCAAACAATAATAAAGCCCATGGTCACCTATGCCTTTCTGGTCTGGTGGCCAAAAACCCAGCAGGTCACCGCTCGGACCAAACTTAATGCTGATATGCCTGGGAATAACAGGGGCACTGTCAACGTGCCCTATCGCAGCCTTAGAGGTACTGCTGAACATGCCTCCTCTTAATGTTAATGTGAAGAGGGATCATAGGCTATTCCAAATAAGCAAATTCAAGCTTGGAGATTTGACTGGTCACCTGCGCATCTTTGAAGAAATAAAACTGGAAAATGCCATAAACCATGTGACCAAGTAACGGTAATGTTGGACCTAGATGTCTCATTCGCAGTTGTTATTGATGACCATCAATCATGGGAGAGTAACAGGCCCATAACGCATCGCGAAATTAGCGAAAGGACTAGGATTAAGCATTTCAGGTCCAAACTGTAAGCTTTCCAGACCACTAGGCAAACATATAGCCCTACTATGGCTTATGAAGAGCCAATCACCGAAGAACTAAACAAATGGGAAAAAGACCATCTGTCGTCCTACTGGAGAAACACAGTCCAGAGCTAAGACAGGCGAAAAGGTTTATCACCATATTTGCGAAACCAGCAGAACAGCTCTTAGAGATGAACAGAGCAGATATTAGAACTATCACCGGACTGCTATGCTCACTGGACACTGCCCAGGGAAAGCAGAAGATGACCAATGCAGATTTTGCAATAATGCAACTGAAACCACAGAACATCTACTCTGCCAATATCCAAGTGCGAAAGGTTCAAGTACCTTGAAGGAGTACATCTATCACCTTAAGAAGTGAGTCAACTACCTCCCATGAAAATAGCTTCGTTTGGAAGAAGTCTACGTGTCGTGGACACAAATCAAGTTGTAGAGTCATCTACAAAATATCTGTAAAGGTAGCAGTGCCAGGCGACTGAAACTAGCCGAAAGGACTACCTAGAAATCTACAATTGAACCTGAAATAATAACAAATTCTATCTTAATCTGATTGATCAACAGTAGATATAGGAACGCATTCTCCTCAGTAAAAACGTACTCGGGAGCAGACATACAATCGGATCATAATCCGGTGGTAGGGGTTTTGAAACTACGGATGAAGGAGGTATACAAAAGAGTGGAAAAATTATGATCTACGAAAATTAAAAGACTCTGTAGTGGCAATAATGCGGGTCAAGATGAATAGCTGAATGAACATCACAAAAACAACGAACTCCTGTTATTTGGAGGTGTGAGTGAGAAGCTTCAGGAACTGTGTGACAGTGTCCAGACCATCAAAACTACGTTACGTTGTTGCGACCCGAAAAATTGAAACGAAAATTCTGGATGATCAGGAAAATCCTCGAACTGATGGAGTAAGGGCGAAATAACAGGAACAATTCTGCAATATACAAGGAACTCGACAAGTCATTGGAAAAATGATCAGAGATTCAAAACGGAGAGAACTGGAACTTAAGTGTACTGAAATAGAAACCCTTAGCGCAAGATACGATAGTTTCAATCTACAGATTGGTGGATCGAAACGGCGAACTCATTATTGAAAAAGAGGAAGATCAGGCACACGTGGGAAGCCTACATCAAGGAACTTTTCCATGACGAAAGACCACCACCACCACAAATTGATGGTAACACTGGACCGACGATACTAAGAGAGGAAGTTCATGCTGCTGTCGATGGACTCAAAGAAATCAAAGCGCCAGGACCTGACGGGATGCAGGCGGAGTTGATCAAACTGCTAGACGACAATCACATTAAATGGTTGACGGCAATCTATTTTGATTACTACCCCCCCTCTATTATATTACTATTAATAAGAAGAATTTCAGATAAAGGGGCGGGAACAGGATGAACAGTCTATCCACCCTTATCAACAAATATTACACATGAGGGGCCTTCTGTAGTCTTAGCAATTTTTAGGCTACAGATAGCAGGAATCTCATCTAACATTTATGATACGGGAGACATACCACAGGCATGGCTTGAATTGGAATTCATCACCTTGCCCAAGAAGCCTGGTACCAAGAAATGCAATGAATACAGAACAATCAGTCTAATGAGTTATTTATTGAAATTGTTTCTGAAAGTCATTCAGAGCAGAATCTATCGGTTATGTGAAGACCAATTATGCCCCACCCAGTTTGGCTGCAGAAGCGCGCTCGGTACCCGGGAAGCAGTGTTTAGTGTTCAGGTGTTGTTCCAGAGGTGCAGAGACATGAACTGTGACATGTATGCCTGCTTTAAAGCATTCGATAGGGTCCGATACACAAAGTTAATTGAGATGCTGAAGAACATCGGACTGGTTGACCGAGATCTGAGGATTGTTGCGAACCTGTATTGGAATCAAAAGGCCATTGTCCGTGTGCAAGAGGGACATACAAAGTCAAGTCAGTCAGAATTGCGCGATGAGTCCGACAGGGATGCATATTGTCTCCACTGTTGTTCAACATAATATACTCAGAGTTCGTCTTCCGCGAGGCTCTGGAAAATAGTGAAGCGGGGATGCTCCTGAATGGACAGAAGTTGAACAACATAAAATATGCAGATGACACAGTCGTGTTCACAGATAACCTGGACGATCTGCAGAACCTGAAGAATACAAATCAACTGATCAGTCAACAATATGGTCTTGATATAAATGTTGAGAAAACCAAACTAATGATCATCAGCAAAAGAAATATCCTAGATAACCACCTAATTATAAATGGGAAACGTGTGGAAAGAGTACAAAGATACACATACCTGGGTAACTGTGTTAATGAAGACTGGTTACAGGAACTCAGATGCAGGATAGAGAGGGCAAGAGCGATATTCAATAAGATTGCAAAGTGCTTCAAGAGCCATGACTTGAACATAAACCTGAAGATCAGGTTGTTAAAATGCTATGTCTTTTCTGTATTGTACTAAGGGGTGGAGGCTTGGACGCTGACTGCTACTACGGAGAAGAGGCTGAATGCCTTCGAAATGTGGCTGTATCGAAGGATGCTGAGAGTGCCTTGGATGCAGAGGGTGACCAATGAGGAAATCCTGCGCCGCATGGGGAGGGTATGTGAGGTCCTTTACACTGTAATGTGCCGGAAGTTAGATATCTTTGGCACATAATGCGTAATGAAGATAGATATCATCTCATCCAGGGGAGCAGAGGACCAGGAAGGAGGATCTCATGGCTGAAAAACCTAAGAGTCTGGTTCGTAAAGTCAACCACGGGACTGTTCAGAGAAGCAGTGAATAAGGTTATGATTGTTCAGATGGTCGCCAGCATTCGGCTCGGATAGGCACAATATTATGTGCTATACTAATCCTAATACTATTGGCGTTGGATGCCAATTTATTACGTTCGATTCTAAGATAAAACTACTTGGCAGATGGCGCTGAACGACGGCTTACAAACAAGTTAATATTTACCAAGAAGAATTGAACTGCGATCAGATGTCTACCATGTAATCCGGACGTCACCAGTCCTCGTAATGGCTCAGGCAGCACCGTCTGCAATCGAACACCATGCTCAGCTCGTCTCAGGGAGGGTTGGTTTTTGGTTCGAACTATCTTTTCCCAATATCAAGTTCCGTAATGTTGTAACTAAATAAGGAATTGACTCAAAATAAGTAATAGTCCAAGTCTGGGTTTACTTTTGTTGGCAAGCCCTATCGATGTTAAACGGACACAGAAAAAAAACTTGGAAATAAAAAGAAACTAAGTTCAAATTCTAATGTCGAAGACCGTAAACAATTACCTGTCGAAGACTACGCTATCTGCTTGGTCACCATTCAACATCTACATACTCACACACACCCTAAATAATACCAAGCATTTGAGGCCAATACTTTATTTTGAATAGTAAAATATAGCAAGCTCCTCTAGCCTATTAAGTAGTTTCCCTGGTTAGAAAGTAGCCAGCTACCCCGTAGTGAAATTTCGAAATGACCCGGTCTACTGACTGACAAGACACACCCCCTAGTCAACCTTGACAGTTTGATGTAAAATATTTGAAGGTATCAAATGAAAGGTTATAAAATTTTGAAAGTTCAAGTGTCAAATAAAAGGTTATAAAATTTTGAAAGTTCACTTCTTCGAAACGCTTTGCTGCCTGCAACCTAGACGGTGATAGAAATACCGAAGTTATCACATATACTATACTAAGTTAATTTAATTCGGCTAGTGTAGCCTTTCCAAAAACCCAAGTTGCAAGTTTCAACAAGAGAACGTATTCCTCAAAAAGGAAACAATGTTATGTTCGATTGTCAAAGCCAAAATTAAAGTAAAAGATAATAAAATGGATTAACTTCCTCGGATATAAAATACTCCATAAATCTAGCACCCGTAAGAAGTAAGTAATGTTTCTAAGCTAGCGTAGCAACACTTCACAAAAGGGTATTTAAATATGTATACTTCAGTACATTATGCTGAATCATCCGTTTTCGGAAAATGATCGAGTACTAGATTCTGTGTAAAATTTAAAAGTCTATGCAGAGTATTAAATATTCCTGGCACAATAGTACTGTCCAAGTGTAGTAATATAAATATAAAATTAGACTTATCTCGTGTAACAGCGTCAGACTTCCGAGGTTATATCCGAGAATTAGCCATCATTCTTCTCTGTATGTCAAAACAGTGCTGATTAACCAGATTCCGGGTAAAATTGGCTCTTCCTGATCTACAGGGAAACAGTCATAGAACCCCGCAACAAAACGCTACCGGAACGCCACCTTAGAATGCAGCTACTAAAACCATTTCCAAAAACTAGCTCCAAAAACCAGCTTCAAAAAAAAACAGCTCCAAAAAACCCTAAAAGCGTAAATTAAACAAACCATAACAACAACATAACACGAAATTTTACAAAAATGCCAAACTAGGCCCCAAATATCTACTTGAAATTCTACATTCGAACAACTTTAAATCACTTACCCATACCTAGGGGTTTACCAAAACTTCCTGGTTATCTTGAGAAGAACAACGGTCTATATTGCCATTACGGCGGTTGCTAAGACTTAATTCCCACGCAACTGACCTTTCCTCCGGAGCCCTATCGACTTCCAGTCTACTTCATGTACAAAATACGGACACTCCTCGAGGGCTACCTCTCTATCCAAGGGAACTTCTTTGGCTAATGATTAAACAAAAGCCTTCCAAAATCAATAACAACAGTTTTTCTTCTGTTTCCTCTCCTCCTACTGGATCAAAATATCGGAAACAAATCTGTAAACACGTCAATCACCATCAGCTGACATTCAACTAAAAATCCTCATATGTCAATCAATATACTACCTGTCAGAGACCTTAGACAGGTACGAACTTATCGAGAAAAGACAATAGAGATGGTCGACCAAGTCGATATTCCTCCCCAAAATAACCTTTATAAATAAGAGAATTTTCACCCGTAACAACATGAAGAAGAAGAAACTTAATCTCGCTATCTATGAAAAAGCCTAACTAAATTTTCTTGCTTAAAATAAATAGCAGTATCCTCCCTTCACAACGGATTCTTTATAGTCTTCAAAGTTTTTTTCTTCCTATTGAATCCCCAAACCTTCAAAATTTTAGCTAGCTTTTCGACAGAGGTTCCTGTCTCAATTGTGTATTTCTTTCTTCACCGAATACGAGAAATTGTTTCCATATCGTTGCCTTTTATCTCTCTGTATTACGTGGAATTAGTCTCACTATTTTTTGTTCCAAAACGCGACATTTTCTTTTTGTGTTTAATGTAACAGATAAACCGCGTCTACGCTTTCAAAACCTGTCAGGCAAAACGTCAAAATACCCATCATGGCCATCTTAATTTACCAATTCCTATGCAACACTAACAATAGCCTACTATGATGTCCAAGGTTATAGTAGAGGATAGGTTGCCCGATAACTTGGGTGCGACAGATGGAAGGGGAAAGCCGTGACGTCAGTTGTTGAAATTGATCGGAAGTAAGCGGCGTAAAAGCGGCGTTTACCATTAGATTTGTGTTTATTTTGCTTTGCATTTGCTTCTTTTGGTTAATTTTCAATAAACACGTGTAGGCGTGTAGTAAGTTTTGGGAAATACTTATTTAGGTTTAGAAAACGTTTGTGTGCGGATATAGCACTTTTACAGACTTTTTTTAATATCCTTTAGCGGTTTTAATGAAAATTGAAATTGATCTCTATGTTCTCGCATGTGGACTTTCAACAGATGACGTCACGAATTGACCGGATAAGTTATCGGGCAACCTATCCTCTACCAACCTCTAATGTCCACAATGTAATTCTATTTTCAAATAGTTCGGCATAAAATTCTCGTGGTGAATCTCCCACGAGCTTGATTTAAAATTCCCGAATTTTTTTCTCATTTTAGACTTTTCTATAGGAAAATCGCACCTCGAAAAAATTTTCGGAAATAATTCATGCTATAAGTGAAAAATTATAGTATTTCGTAATTCCTTCAATATTTCGAAAGAGGTTAAGTTTTGATACACGATATATTATATAAAAAATATGCAGAACTTAATGTAGTTATCTGGATCACCCTGTACATCGTAAACTGAGAAATGCACTTTATTCGCCCACTTTTAATCGAAAATTATTTCTGAGAAATCAATGATAGAAAGTTATCCCGTACAAGGATGCGATATTTTTGCGTACACTGTATGTGTCTATCTATAACTAGTTCAATAGACCGTAAAAGGGAAATCCACTTGGCACTGCTCGTTCCGTCGCAGAAACGAGATGTGCATCGAGACACTTTCCGTGATTTACTTTCTTGTTTCGCGCATTTTTTGCCGCGATTCGTTCGTACACCGTGTAAAAGTCGGCGACACGGATAAAAACGATCCGGTCAAACAAAAGGTGCAAAGAGAATGTCTCGATTTATATATGCATTCGAGTGTTTTACGTCTCGTTTTTACCTTGTAAATGTGTATTTTTATATATTAGAAACAGGCATTTATGAAAGTATTGCACGATGCATTAGTTTTTTGCATTTCTATACAGTGTCACTCTTTAACCGGGCTGGTTCTGCAAACAACCGACCTCAGATGTCTCCTAAAGAAACAGTCAAACGTGATTAGATCGGGCAATCCTGCTGGCCCCCAGCACTCGCACTGCGTCTACCAACCTATTAAAGAGAAAAAAGTTTCTCTAGCCATTGTACTCCAAGAAAGGGATAAGGGGAATGAATATTTCAGGTATTGCAATTGCGGTTTCTTGTTAATCTACATCAATTTAATTTTCCATCTAATCGTCTGTTATAAGACGATCGATTATAGTATATAACTCGAAATTTAGCATAATTGTACCATAATTTTTATTCCCAAAAGTTTTCAGATCGATATCCTGTTAACTGTAAAGTATAATCAAGAAAACGAATATTCGTTATAGCATGAGCGAATGGAATAACAATAAAAACAAGAAAACGGCAGTTGTAGGCACGACGTAAAAATAACAAATAAAAATGCGCACATGGCTGGCTGCATGCGCCTTTCTTTGGTTCTCGTTTTGCAATCGGAAGTTGCGTTCGTTTGACGTCAAAACTTTAACGTCGCAAGAAAACTTCCAAAACTAAAGCGAGAAAGTCGATCTTTAAAAGTGCCGCCTGCAGCTTTATACGGAGGATGGTAAACAACAGCGAAGGAATAGGAAATTGGACATTGGATTTGATCGAATCGTAGCAAGTATAGGGGCAATATGGGCAAAAAAAATTACAATAAAGCCGAAAAAAATCCTACAAGGGTTACCACTCTGATTGCCATATATAAATTTCAAATAAGGAACAACCAAACCCAATTATTAAAAAAAAAATAGAGAAATAGAGAAAATTAGTGTTTTGCAAAATTTCATAAAGAACGCAAACTGTACAGGGTGTCCCAAATTCGAGCCTCATCATTGGGATCTCGGAAACTAGAAGAGATACGAGGTCGGTTAAATGGAGGCAAAGTTGTGCAATTTGATGCTGATCAAAATGCGATCTTAAAAGTTTCAAAATTCCGAATACTTACGAAGATTTTTGGAAAAAACCGAATATTCGCGATTTCATTTTAATTTTTTTATGACTCTATTTGAATAGATATAACAAAATAAATTTCACATTATCATTGCTACTTTCTCTGTTCTACAAGATGATGTTATCAGATTTTCAAACCGACGTTTCGTCTTTGAGCTACCATCATCAACTTTGTTTTTTTAAATACGGCCCTGGATTTTTTATTACGGATTTTAAGAGCATCTAAAGTCCCAAAGCCAATAATGTATCGCACTTATTCGAAAAATTCATATTTATAGCATTTTCCATAAGAACTCATGTGTTAGAGAGAGACAGAAAACATATTTTTGGTAAGATTTTACCAGGAAACCATTAAAATGATTTTTTCGAATAAGTGCGATATATCATTGGTTTTGGGACATTAGAAGCTGTTAAAGTCCGTAATAAAAAATCCAGGGCCGTATTTAAAAAAACAAAGTTGATTATGGCAGCTCAAAGACGAAACGTCGGTTTGAAAATCTGATAACTCCATCTTGTAGAACAGAAAAAGTAGCAATGAGAATATGAAATTTATTTTGTTATATCTATTCAAATAGAGTCATAAAAAAATGAAAATTAAATCGCGAATATTCGGTTTTTTCTAAATATCTTCGGAAGTATTCGGAATTTTTCAACTTTTAAGGTGGCATTTTGATCAGCATCAAATTGCGCAACTTTGCCTCCATTTAAACGACCTCGTATCTCTTCTAGTTTCCGAGATCCCAATGATGAGGCTCGAATTTGGGACACCCTGTACAGGGTGGCTCGAATTCACGTATATGTGTGGGTATCTCAAAAACCGTAAGATATACTGTATCGGTCAACTTAGGGCAAAATTGCGCATTTAGGTGCCTAACAATATGCCGTTTAGAAAGTTTTAAAATTCGGAGTATTTCCGGAGAAATCCGGAAAAAAGAAAATTTTGAAAAATCGTCTTATTTCTTACCTGGGCTTATTTAAAAACGGATTTGGAATCTGATCAATGCAACATCATCTACTTTATTTTTTTAAATACGAACTTTATTTCTTTTATCGTTTTTCATATGATCTTGGCATTATTAATATGAATATGTGTGCATTATTTTTTTAATTATTTTTTTAATGTTTTCTTTGAAATTTTGCTTTCTCGTAATTTTAAATAGTTTATTATTTTGGACATTTTTTTATCTATAAAATATTTTGTTTTGTTTTTTTTTAAGTGGAAAATTGTACAATAATAAAAGTTAAAAATAGTAAAATTAAATAAACAGGTTCGTTTATTGTTTACCCCAAAACAAAATAAATAATAAAAAAAATAAAATTAAAAATTAAAAGAATTAAAAAAAAGCACATATTCATATTAATAAAGCCATTATCATCTGAAAAACGATAAAAAATTGAAGTTCGTATTTAAAAAAGGAAAGTTGATGATGACCCCTTGAAGACGAAACGTCGGATTTCAAACTAAATACCACAATTAGATAGAGCTAATGCAAAGGTGCAATTCAATTTGAAATCAGTTTTTAAATAAAGTCAGGAAAAAAATCAATATTTCGGATTTTTCCCGATATCTCCGGAAATATTCGGAATTTTAAAACTTTCTAAACGGCACAATTTTAAGCACCTAAATGCCCTAATTTGGCCGACACTGTATCTCTTACGGTTTTCGAGTTCCCCATATATAGACTCGAATTCGAGCCACCCTGTACAGGGTGTCCCAAATTCAAGCCTCATTATTGGGATCTTGGAAACTAGAAGAGATACGAGGTCGGTTAAATGGAGGCAAAGTTGCGCAGTTTGATGCTGATCAAAATGCCACCTTACAAGTTTAAAAATTCCGAATACTTCCGAAGAATTTTGGAAAAACCGAATATTCGTGATTTTATTTTTATTTTTTATGACTCTATTTGAATAGATATAACAAAATAAATTTTACATTTTCATTGCTGCTTTTCCTGTTCTTCAAGATGGTGTTATCAGATTTTCAAGCCGATGCTTCGTTTTTGAGCTGCCATCATCAACTTTGTTTTTTAAATACGGCCCTGGATTTTTTATTACGGATTTTAAGAGCTTCCAAGGTCCCAACCCCAATGATGTATCGCACTTATTCGAAAAATTCATATTAGTGACATTTTCCATAAGAACTCATGTGTTAGAGAGAGACAGAAAATAGATTTTTAATAGGATTAAAAACAAAAACCTTTTTTTACGCGTTAACGCTTTTCATATAGAAAGCTTAAAAACTAACATAAGAAGTGGTTAATAAATAATATAATTATTAAAGTGTCAACCCTCAAACCATAGGCTCTAGGCTATATTTTTAGCAATTTACCCGAGTAAATAGTTGTGTGGGATTCGAATTGGAACAAATAATAAATTTCACATTCTCATTGTTGTATCGCAATTTTCGAAAAAATTATTTTAATGATTTCCTGGTAAGATCTTACCAAAAATCTGTTCTCTTTCTCTCTGAGACAACACATGAGTTCTTATGAAAAATGCCATTAATATGAATTTTTCGATTAAGTGAGATCCATCATTGATTCTGGGACCTTAGAAGCTCTTAATGTCCGTAATAAAAAATCCAGGGCCGTATTTAAAAAAACAAAGTTGATGTTGGCAGCTCAAAGACGAAACGAAAATCTGATAACACCATCTTGTAGAAAAGAAAAAGTAACAATGAGAATGTGAAATTTATTTTGTTATATCTATTCAAATAAAGTTATAAAAAAATAAAAATGAAATCGCGAATATTCGGTTTTTCCAAAAATCTTCGGAAGTGTTCGGAATTTTTAAGCTTGTAAGGTGGCATTTTGATCAGCATCAAATTGCGCAACTTTGCCTCCATTTAACCGATCTCGTATCTCTTCTAGTTTCCGAGATCCCAATGATCAGGCTCGAATTTGGGACACCCTGTACAGAAATTTTAACCAAATTTTGGACATTATTAACAATTAAGACAGTCAGCTTACGACAGTAAAAGCCTGAAAAATATCAACATAGAAAATTTCACAGAAAACCTCTTTTTTTTTTTTTTTTTTTTATATGGCAGTGGCACACACACTAAAGGTAGATCCTATGGCGCTCGACGAGCGGTGTGTGTGCGAAGATGTTGATTGACACGGTTCTTGAATATTTGTAGGTTGTAATTAGTGGGAAACAGATGTCCTGGAAGTGAGTTCCACAGTGATGCAGTGCGCCAGACAAAGGAGTTCTGGTAAAGCGATGTTCTAGGTGTTTCTAGTTGTACGACGAACTGGTGCGCTCCTGCCGTCTGTCGGGACTGCCTGACAGGAGTTGCCAAGGGCGGGATTATGTGGGCCAAATCCTGGGAACATCTGCCGTGAAAGTATCTGTAAAACAGAGACATCTCGGCCACATGTCTGCGATGTTCCAGACTATCCAGATTCC
>MU183156.1:0-19818 GCA_016904865.1 Pissodes strobi
AGGTGAGGATATGTTCTATATTTTTGACCCATGTCATTTAATTAAGGCCACCCGCAGTAACTTAAGGCAGCATACCTTTTGCTTTCAGGGTAGAAAAACGTCTTGGTCATTCTATAATTCCGATAAAAAGCAGTTCTACAGGTGTGCACCCAAACTCATTAATTCTCACCTTAATCCCACAACTTTTGAAAAAATGAGTGAGTTATGCCGCTCAACTTTTGAGCCACTCAAGTGCCAGTGGTATGAATACATACATGAGTTTGGGTGCACTTCCAAATGAAACTTTTGCAATAATTTATATTGTAGAAAAATTTAATAATCTGTTTGATATCTTGAACTCCCTATCATTAAAAAATCCTTATAAATTTAAGAATGTATTTGACGGATCTGATTCATAGTTAGAATTTTTAAACGAAGCTTTGGATTTTTTGCCAAATTTAAAGGTATTAAACAAAAATGATCAAGATTATTAAATGTTGGTCTATTACAATAAGAGGTCTTCTCAATTTATGGCAAACACTTTTAAACTGTAGGTATAAATATCTTAAAACCAGAAGACTGATTGTTTAGAAAATGTTTTTGGAAGTGTAAGGCAAGAGGGAGACAATTGCATAAATCCCACACCAATACAGTTTCAAAGTGCCTTCAGAAAATTATTTCTGCAGATTTATTTCCACTCAAATCACATGAATTGTAGAGAGAATTTAGATGATGTTCTCATTAGTTTAAAATCCATGGACATGGTAGAAATTATTAATAATTTTCAACTCGCAGTTTGAGAACATATGTACAGGCGAAAAAAAATTGTAATTATCTCGTGAATATATTTGAAAAAGTACAATTTCTCCATCCCTCTTCAAATTTTCCCAAGCTGTTTGTATTAAAACTATTTATAAGACTAAAAATATTTTATACTTTAAAATTTAATAATAGACATCTCAACTATAATTGTTCTGATAAAAAAGGCATTCGGAAATTGAAAATCATGTATAGTTGATAAAAATTATTGCATTTTTCATTTCATAATAATTTACTCTGATTTATGAAAACTTATGAGTGTAAGTATGCAAATAGTAGCGTTTAGAGCTGTGTGTGTTCTCTTTAAGCAAAAGGATTAAAGCAATATTTTTTTAAGTTATTTGATCTAGATATGGTATTGTTAATTTGTGCTCATAGCTTTGAGTAATATTGTTCTCATATTTATTTTTGTATGGTTTATTAATAGGGTTATGTTACGGTAAATTGTTACCATAATGCTTATGTCTAAAGCTAGTATTGTTTATATGATATCAACCTTAACCAATTTATTATAAGCATTATTATATTCGTTATGACTTAGTATTTAGTATAAGTAGGTATATTTATTTAATACTGAATAATGCAAAGCACAGCGACCTTTAACTATAAATAATTAAAAGCATTGGTATTACGTGGTCAGTATTGAGTCCTAGATAATCTAGGACCACCTAGAAACACCATTGTCTTCATTCATAAGAGTGGATGTGAGGGTTAGAATTCCTTAAGACAACTCGGGTAAGTAAGTACTCCTGACATACAACTCATCAGCCTACCGATAACAGTTGCAGGATTAATAAAAACTTTTTGTTTGTGCTGTTGCAAGTTTTAATTTTCCTCCTCGTTTCAAAGGTCCAAAAAAATGTACCCAATACGTTTGTAAATATAACTTATCGTAATTTAAAGAAATGGAGTACTATTAATAATAATAAGAAGTTGCTGAAACTAGTATAATAAGAAATGTCTATCTGAGAACCGCTGAAAACGTCGTACAATATATCTTTTTCTATTACCTATCAAAAACCTTTGCTAGACTACACCTCTTCAATAACCTCCAAACCAGGCGGGTGTAAGCTCAAAGTGCTTTATTTAGGTTAAAAATTGACATCAACTTAACATGATAAATGAAATCATGAAATACAGGGGTTCATTTTTCTCTCAACACGCCCTCATTAAAGGAAACTAATTATTTAAATAAAATCCCAAGAAACTATTGAGATTCCTTTATCAATAAATTGTAGAAGAAATATAAGTGATATATATATTTTTTTATGATGAAAGCTTTCAGAAATTATTATCGACAAAGGTGAAAGGAAGTAGGAAAAACCACTAATTATAGAAAAGCTTTAAATTTTACTGAGTCAGATTCAAATATGAAACTTGAACACTTCAAGTTTCTTATAGTGTAGGCGCAGAGTCGCTTCCTATCGAACCACTTCATGGTTTGAGCAGTTTACAAATAGGGTATCTTTCTGTCATCGGCTCTGCCGGAATCGGTCCTTTGAACATCAAAGGTGCCGACGCTTTATGTCGCTACTCTACTCGTTGGTTTGTTATACTCTGATATTATACTCACCCCTCTATTATACAAATATAATCTAAATTTTTTTTACAAGTTTCGTTTAACATACATCTTATACTAAAACAGAGTTTTATCCACAATACCGAAACAGAATTTTTGCAGTCGACGTGCGCTTCGCTAATCATGTTACCATCATCAGGACATGATTAAAACTACATATTATAACCGGATTGTTTATAAAGTGCGTTTTAAGTTAAAATAGGTGTAAGAGCATTTTGCGGCGATGTCTTCGTATTTGGGCTATTCCTAAATTAAATAGCAAAAATAAATACATATTTGACTTGAACAAATTGCTCGACTTACCAAATAAAGAGCCCTACAAGTCGGATTTAACAATAGTAAAATCAGCATTACAGGGACTTTGTGGTTGTTTCGCTTTTTTTTATCACCATGAGGACGTACCATAATACCGCTCGACGTAGGTATCAATAATAATAACTTCGTTTAATAGATGTCCAGTTTATTCAAAGAAGACAAGTTGAATCTTTCAAGCAGATCGGGTTACAGTAAAAACATCGACGACATTGCAATGGTTTCACAAATAACTGAATATTTTAGATCCTCTTTTTTAGATACGTTTTACTGATAACATTCAAATCTGATTTTACAGGATATTACTCAAACATTTCATAGAGTGCTGATAAAAAACTATGCCATTATTTAATCAACTCTATATATCCAAAACTTTTGTAATCTAAGTATAGTGCAATTTGTAATAGTCCACACATTTTACTGCATGTAATTATTGATAGAACCTATTCAGATATCAGAGAGAATGTGTCATTCGAAACCGCATATCTAACAAATCTAATTGTGTAGAGTGATACAGAGATTTCCTGAAAACTCAGCCCTCCTTTGGGCCATATATTTTTAAAGCAGATCCGGTTGCTTCGACGCTGTTGCCTTGTGTGCGCCGATCGATTTTGGCCCTGCCCAACGCTGAATGAATCCATTCATGAAGAGAATATGCTGGCTTGGGTCGTATTGCAACTTGATGCTTCTGGAGAATTTATATCCTGATATAATACAGTTTAATTTGCAAAATCCACGCTAAAAATAAATTTGTCTACGTGAACATCTAATGTCTATTGATGTGCCAATATAATGATGAACAATTACTAATACGTTCCATATGAACTAAGCTTCGCTTTATTTTTACATGCTAAAAGAATGTTTTTAACTTTTGTGAGCTTATGGCTATAAGACCTAGAGATTTAGAGAACATTAATTATTTCTTAATTCGAATGTTTTATATTGTTTTACAATACAAAAAACGATGCGAATTTGGGGCACAGTGTTAATTTTCTAATTAATATTAAAACGAAAGTAAAAAATCGGAACAATGTTATCGATAATTCGTTAAATTTTAAAAAGCATATATAAGTACTTGGTACCAAATGATATTGTAAACTAGAAATCGTATTCACTAAAAGAGAACACTCAGTCTAAAGTTTGAACTTGATACTTGACATTGAATAATAAAATATTATAATTACTATCTAAACATGTTTTAAAAATAATCAGTAAACTTTCAACAAAGTTTAGTATAAAAGAACGTGCAAATCGAGTAACCGATAACTTATCTGGTTAAGTAGTACCTTTTAATTAAGGCAAACGCTTTCTGGTAACAAGTTCAAACCCTCCGATCTTGGTCATCTGGTTAAGTAGTACCTTTTATTTAAGCCAAACGCTTTTCTGGTAACAAGTTCAAACCCTCCAAATTTGATCATCTGGTTGAGTAGTACCTTTTAGTTAAGGCAAACGCTTTCTAGGTAACAAGTTCAAACGCCCCTAAATTTACATCAGTGAAAAGTAAAGTAAAACGTAAAGTGAACCACAAATCAAAGTGAAACTAATTAAAGCATACCAGTACAAATTAAACGAATTAACTCGCATAAAATCCTCTTTAAATTGAAAAGGTACTTTCAAGGGAACCAAATAGGTCGAGTCCAGTCCCTCTTAAAATCCTCTTTGAAACTAAACATACTCCAGGGCGGAAACATCCAATTGTTTCCCTGTACTAGGACATAGGACCATGGACTCGTCAAGGAGATAATCTTTGGAGGCTGCCGTACTGATCTTTAGTGCCGTTCATTAGGAGCCGCCGTTCTGACCCCGGGTTTTAGTTATTTATATGCAGTGAAGCCACATGGTGGAAGTGCCTTTTCGACCTTTCTACAAGTAACGCCATTTTGACCCCCGTACACATAACAAGTGTATCTTCATTTTTTTTCAAGCCATTTTTGACAAGTGCTGTTTTGATTGATCCAAACACAATTCATTGTCATTGGGATCCACACGGTTAATTTCTAAACCAGCTTCTATTCAGATTTAGGATACCATCAATCAACATTACGGAGATTACAGAGATTGGTGACTTCGAGTTGTTCATCACACATCTTCAAGAAGTAACCTGACTGCTCTCGGAGTTATATAAAAAAAAAATCTTTATCCAATGGTAAAATAAGCATAAGAAAAATCAACAAAATAAATTAATCTCAAGGACACTCATACAATGGACCCATGAACCAAGACATCACCAGTCAATATCAACAGGCAAGAGGACCATAATGACGAAGCAAATTTTCACTTAATCATGCGAGAGGCGAAAGAGGCGATGGCAAAATATAAGACAGAGAATATACAACAAATATATAAGAGAAGTGCCATTAGCAAGGACAACGACGTAGAGAAAAAATTACTAGCATTGTTTGGGGAAAAAGTTGCACGCAATCATAATTTTAAAACACAAGTATCATACCTTAGATAATAGAGATAATCACCCTTATGCGAGGAGCAAGGAAAAAATAAGCAGTCTATGCAGATATAGAGAAATGTAGCTAGAGTATAGAGTCACAATTTTAAACGTAAAATGTTAGAGATAGGTAACGTATTGGGAAACTCATAGCAAAAGCACTTGAGCGTTGGAATAAGTGAAATATTGAGGAGTAAAATGGAGAAATGAGTAACTAGGAAATAGAACTACCGTTGTAAACGTAAGTGTTAACGATAAGTACCCTGCTGGGACAATCGTATATGTGAAACACAAGGGCGTGGACATAAAGCATAGTTGAAGTCATATAAAACTATCTAAGGTACATACAGTAACAGTAACTAGAAGAAAGCAGCTTAAATATAAGAAGAAACCAGCAACTATAAAGAAACAATACACTAGGGGAATACGACGAACTGAGCCAGGGATGGAGGAAACCAAGAAAAAAAAGTAAAAATAACAAAAAAACCGTAACTAAGTAATTAAGAAGCAACCAGAAACTAAGTAAACACAAATAAACCAAAAATTAAGCAAAAAGTAACCAAAACTAAGCAAACACACTAAGAAGAAATCAGAAACTAAGCAACTAAATATAGGAAATTAGGGAATAGAAATAGTAAAAAATAGGTCAAATATGTTAGGAATATGAAAAAAGAATTTAGAACTTGAATGTTTATGATAAGTATATGAGATGATAGAGAAAATCATAATGAAAACATGTAGGCGTGCAAAGAAGGTTCATAAAGAGAAAAATGGAGGTATAAATAACTAGAAAAAGTTATAATTTTTAATTCAAGTGTTAATGACAGGTACCACATTGAGGAAATCATTGCAAAAACAAATAGGCATTAGAGAAGCAAAGTTATGATTTTAAATGGCAGAGTTTAACGATAGTACCATATTGGGAAAGTCACAGAAAAATACATAACCATTGAATTATAAGAGAAATTAAAGAGTTATAGTATTGAGAGTACGAGAATTATAATATTGAATTAAAATAAAGGAGAAGCTAGAAAGCAAATTGGGAATGTTGTAGCCAACTGTCGCAGATAAGTACCTTATAGGAAAGATCATAACAGAGAGAATACATCACAAAAGTGTCAGCACAAAACATAGACAATACATAGAGATAGTTAATATGTAGACAAAATACGTAGAGATAGATTAAATAATTAAATAAGGAATTATGGATAAAAATGTACTATGTCACCCCACACAGAAAGAATGAAGACATAGATTAATAAAACATAGAATAAGATAAAATAAGAAAATAAAATACGGCGCCGTAGCATATAGAAACATAGAAATAACGAAATAAAATAGCATATATGGGTAGAAGAAAACTTAGATTAAGTAAATATATATAAGAATAAGCCAACATAAGGATAGAATAAATAATCATGGATGGAATGAGAAGAATTACAGTCGTACAGTACATACAATTCTAAATCCACACAACCCTACAGTCAGCAGCATCAATCTCGCAAAAGGCACCTATTATTAATGATAAGTAAAACATAAGTATCTATCATGTTATAAATACCAAGCGAAAAAATTGTAACTTGTGTGGTAATTTACACCGAAAAACAAGCATTAGCCTTCTCAGAGAATGCGCATACTCTGGGAGGGATAATACTAATTAAAAATACTAATATCCAAATAAAATCACCAGTTAAAGCAACAAATTTCAATGAACAGCAAGTCCAGGAACAAGGTCAAAGCCACCACAACAGCTGGAAAATTCAAACAACTATCTATCACAAGGACAAAGGCATGGTGTCACCTATTACAAAAGTAAATATTAAGGAGAATCCAAGACCGAACGTAATGCTGACGACAATAAGCGGGTTAAAGTGTCAAATGCAATTGTTTATATATTTTTATATTTTAGCATAAGTTGAAGTGAAGTTTAAATATTATGACTACGATATATCTATTACGGGCAATATAAATTATGGTTTATCGATAAGGAACGTTATTATTATTATTATTAGAATTGACCATCAGAATTATATCTCAATTGCTTTAAGCACCAATATATTTTTATTCATATTTACAACAATGCAATGTTCCATTTCAGTTTTACGTTCATAGCGGACCAACTAAAGTATAACATAATACTGGCATATGTTTAACGCACCTAGAAAATAACCATTTAGTATACGTATGTTGTATGATTTCAAATACGAATTATTACCGGGTGATAAAAAATTAAAATGACAAATATTCAAAGAGACATTTTTTAAGGAAACATACCTATACACATACTTATATTAATATAACATTAGGATAGGAAGAAAATGTCAAGATTAAGCACTCATATTTTGGTAATATTTGTTACATGTACATGGAGCACTCATTATTCAATGGCGATGGAGTCCTGATATACACACAGAGTTTTTAATTTGGCAATCATTAACAAATCTTTATTTATTAAGGAAATTCTTTTCTTTTTGAACTTTTTAACCGTAAAAGATGTTTTGCATTGGGGACCAATGCTAGACGGAGAGGGGCATGTGTAAGCTAGAAATCGTATTCACTAAAAAAAAACACTCAGTCTAAAGTTTGAACTTGATACTTGACATTGAATAATAAAATATTGTAATTACTATCTAAACATGTTTCAAAAACAATCAGGAAACTTTCAACAAAATTTAGTATAAAAGAACGTTCAAATCGAGTAAACGACAACTTATCTGGTTAAGTAGTACCTTTTAATTAAGGCAAACGCTTTCTAGGTAACAAGTTCAAACGCCCCTAAAGTTACGTCAGTGAAAAGTAAAGTAAAAAGTAAAGTGAACCATAAATCAAAGTGAAACTAAATTAAAGCATACCAGTATAAATTAAACGAATCAACGTTCATAAAATCTAACGTAAACTAAAAGTACATTCAAGGGAACCTCAAATTGTTTCAAGGGAACCCAATAGGTCGAGTCCGGTCAGTCCTCATCGAATGGTCATGCGTTTTACGCTATTTTAGTAAATTGTATTCAAACATAGTTATTATTCTAAGTGCATTCCTTCCTGTATATCAAACCTGGAGACCAATACGTACAGTTTGTTTCGAAGTAAGCGAGTCATTATTCCATCTAAGCTACGCAACCTGCAAGAGCGAAGAGGAACGCCGCCAATAATTATACTCAGCAACACGCATTTGGGAAGCGCCCAAAATCCTCTTTGACAATATATTAACTAACAAGTTGAAAAATAAATTAATTAAATAGCTTAGGGACCCTATATTAAATTTATTGCGAAACAATGTATTTCTTTTAAGGCTTTTTCTATACTTTATCGGTGTCCTAGCCATCTATTGAAATTAGGTTTGCCAGGGCCTCTATAAGCATTTATGTTTATTTATTAATTTTCCCAGTCAACATAAACATCATACAAGTTTACGCTCCGACAACAGACAAGCCAGATACCGAAGTAGTGCAACTCTATCAGGAAGTGATAAAGTTGATAAGGATCGTAAAGAAAAATGAAGTCTTAATTATACTAGGAGACTTTAACGCCAAAGTTGGAAAAGGCAGTGTTACAGACATTGTGGGGGAGTTCGGACTAGGTGAACGAAATGCAAGAGGTGATGACCTGGTGCAGTTCTGCCAGGAAGAGAATATGACCATAGCTAATACTTGGTTTAAACTACCCCCAAGGAGATTATACACTTGGCAATCACCCCAACACACCAAGGACCATATCATAAGGAACCATATTGACTATGTGCTCGTTAGAAAAAGGTATAGGAATGGATTGCAGGACGTAAAGACTTATCCCGGTGCAGATATTGGCTCCGATCATAACCCAGTGATAGCAAGGTTGAGAGTGAGATTGAAAAAAATCCGCCAACCCACAAAAAAGAAACTTGACATAGCAAATCTAAGAAATAATGAAGTAAGAGAAAAAGTAAAAACAAGAATAAATGTCGAGATACCAAAGCTACGAAATGCAATAGAACCAAACACCATAGAAACTTGCTGGAATTAATTCAGGGAAACCATAGTCAGCAATGGAAATGAAATGATCAGCCAAGGAAGCAACAAGGGAAAGAAAAAGTGGATGACAGACGAGATACTGCAACTGATGGAAGAAAGACGAACACACGAAAACCGGAATGAAGCTGAATACAAGCAATTGCAAAGACGAATAAGAAGGGAAATCCGGAGGGCAAAGGAGGACTGGATGAGGAACAAATATGAAGAAATAGAGGAACTGGAAAGGAAGCACGACCATTTTAACGTCCACAAAGTCGTAAGAGAAACAACGGGGCGAGTAAAAACACAAAATCTCACAAGCCTTATGAGGGATAACGATGAACTTATCACGGACCCGCAAGAAATACTCGAACAGTGGAAGAATTACACAGAAAAACTCTTTTCAAGTAACGGCCCAAGAATATTTCACGAACAATATGAGGGACAAACGTCGCCTGAAATACTTAGGTCTGAGGCGATAAATGCAATTAAGTTATGCAAAACGGGCAGAGCACCGGGTCCAGATGAATTGTATATGGAGATCATTAAGCTGCTTGATGAAGAAAGCATTGACATACTCGTAAGAATTTTCAATGCAATATACAGCACAGGATAAATACCCAAAGACTGGCTACATTCAACGTTTATACCAATACCGAAAAAACAAAATGCCACTAAGTGTGATCAATTCCGAATGATAAGTTTGATAAGTCAGGTCCTTAAACTGTTTCTGAAAATCATACACAAAGAATCTATAATAAGTGCGAAAGAGATATCAGCAACTGTCAGTTTGGGTTTCGAGAGGGGTTCGGTACTCGAGAGGCACTTTTCAGTCTCATAGTTCTACTTCAAAAATGCAGAGACCAACGGAAAGGCGTATACATCTGCTTTATCAATTATTATAATAAAGCATTTGATTATGTCAACCACACGGAATTAATAAAGTTCCTCCAGGACAAGGGAATCGATGACAACGATATGAGCTTTAATACCAGGCTATACAAAAATCAAACTGCGTCTGTAAGAGTTACAAGCAGCAACAAACAAGCTTCCCTATTGAACGCGGGTTACGGCAAGAGTGCGTGCTTTCCCCACTTCTATTTAATTTATACTCTCTGAATATCTTCGAACGAGCACTGCGGGACGCAAGCGATGGTATCAAGATTAATGGTTACCTTGTAAATAATTTACGTTATGCAGATGATACCGCAATAATTGCCGACAGCCCTGAAGCTCTACAACGCTTAATGAACAAAATCACAACTGAATTAGACCAACTAGGGCTAAAAATTAACATAACTAAAACACCGGTGCAGTCAAATAAAATAATACATGGTAAACAAATACAGCAGGTCGATAAATTTAAATATCTTGGGAGCTGGATAACAGCAGACCTGGAACAAGACGTGGAAATACGTAGCCGAAAAGAGCAGGCCAGAATAACATTTCTTAACATGAAGAACCTATTAAGCCATCAAAGCTTTAATCTGGAACTGTGCTATCCTTTTGTTAAATTTTACGTCCACTCGGTGTTGCTATATGGCGTGGAGACATGGACACTGAAGGCCGCCACGCTGAACAGATTAGAAGCATTTGAGATGTGGGTCTTCAGAAGAATGCTACGAATTTCATGGACAGAGCACGCAACCAATGCGGAAGTTTTGAGGCGCATGAGCAGGGAAAGAGAAATGCTGCAAATCGTCAAACGACGGAAGACAGCCTATCTCGGACACATTTTTCGTAACACCAAGTATCAATTATCGCAATTGATTATGCAGGGATAGATCGAGGGAAAACGTGGTATAAGTCGCAAGAAACACTCCTGGCTCAAGAATATTAGAGATTGAACTGGTTTGGACGCTCAAGCCTTGTTTAGAGTAGCCCAAGATCGAACTCAGTTTGCCCAGATTATCGTAAACCTTCAATGATGGAGACGGCACCGCAGATTAGAAAAACCTGTCAATAAGATGAAATTAAGAACATTTATAATTAACAAGGCGTAGGCCAGAACGAGCTGTCTTCTAAACGTACAAATTATACCCTAGCTCAAATGCCGGAGAGTAGGGAAGTTGAATTTATTTAAAAGGCGCCACCGACTTATAGACGTCACAAGTCAGAAAATGCCCAGGTTGGAATTTGGAACTCGTTTTGGCTTAGGCTTCGCAACAAGAAAATAATAAAACCAGCATTTAAATCAATTCAAAATAAAAAAGGAGAGCAAAATGATTCAATTATTGAGTTCATCTAATTTAACTCAACTATACTTACTAATTTCCCTTTTGGAATACTAACATTAAAAGACAATAAATAAAACAGATAGATAGGTGAACAGAAAGATCGGTATATATCCATAAAATGGCAGAAAGGTTTATTTCGTTACAAATTGTTAAATTTTTGACTTTAAGCCAGTTAGAAATATGAAGAAAATTACTTGTATTGCGTGTTACTTAAATTTACTTGGCTGTAGCGACTATATTTAAAGAAGTGGTAGTGAACAGTTTTACTTAATTATATTAGAAGTAATTTACTTTACTCGAAACAATACTTGAGCACAATAATTATCGAAAATAGTCAATGCAAATGAATGAGTCAGTCTACCGCTGATGAACTGCAAAGGGAAATTTGTTACTAAGATGTAGCGAAATTTAACAGTTGGGCGCCAATTTATAGCGAAAGCTAGCGAATTGTGCGCCATTTTGTAATGTAATACTACTTTTTCAAATTTTTTTTTAGTAAATGATGTTCGTTTTGAGACTCGTTTTTATTTTTCTCAGGGGGTAGGTCGTCTCTTTTATTAGCTGAAATTTGTTTGGGCGCCAGACTTCCTAGAGACAATGCGAACTGAATATGAATACTTAAATATAAATAACTATAAAGATAAAAATATCAGAAATTTGCTCTTATAATTCGCAATGTCTCACAGACCTCTATCCTGCGATAAATTAAAGAAATAAATTAAAAACAAGTTATATATTAACTATAAAATTAAATTACCAGCATGATTGATGGTATCATTTGAAATGGAATTTATCGATATAATTAAATTACAAATATCATTGATGAAAGTAATTGAAATGAAGTTTGTCTGATGAATAAAAAGACTTAGTAATGAAAATTAAAATTAATGCGAAATATAAAAAAAGGAATGAAGCGTTATAATTGGTATTTACAATATGTTTATCTTCTAATTGGCTACTACTTAGCTTGTCCAACTATCCTGTAACCATGCGATCGTATTGGGACCTCTACTGGAACCGTTTCTGCCTACTCCCAAGTTAGTATCTGTTGGGTTTATCGAGGACTTATTTGGTTCACGAAGTATTGATTCCCTCGGAGCAGCTTAGTATAGCAAGTGGACGAACACCTGCTACTTGCCAAGCACGGTCTTTTTTTAGCCAATTCGGGGGTGTTGAGTATATTCAAGAGGAAACAAACTAGTCTTAGGCCAATGCATATCGCAAATTAAATAATATGCAAGGAAATATCATGTGAACATCAGTGACACTGTTAAACACATGATGATGCAATCAACAAATTGAATATTTACTGGTTAAAGCCGATATAATCAGAAACTCGAATTACAATGTTAAGTTGAGCAAAAATTATAAATAACTACTGTTACTCAAGATATCCTTTTCTTTACTTTAAAATATGAGATTCAAAAGGAATATTTGACTGTAATTTAAAATTCAAAAGAAAATAATGTAATAACGTTCCAATTCAGTGACTCTAGGTAAATTTAAGTAAAAGGTAACTTTAAATTTAATAATAGATAGAGAAATAGGGGCACAACCTCTAACAACGAGTCTTATGACTCAAATTAAGTAAGTACTGTGACTTTACTTAGGCCCTTGGCACAGAAACGAAAACTGAGCGCAATTGCGCCTCAATTCAGTTAAAGATAAAGATAATGTAATCACTATCTTGCATCGAGATAGAAATTTAGATAAAAGATAAAAAACCAGATAAATTTACATATGTGAGATTAACCTCTCATAAATGCAAAGTAGTGTCGGTACATCAGGATAGAGACTAGACAGGGCAAGTGCTAATAATAATTATATGCTTGATATAACAAATAAATTGAAAATTTAATTAAATGAGCCTGAAAAGAAAAAGTATTCAAACCAGCAATAATATGAAGGAAAATTCGGAGAAATTCTCCTGAAAATTCAATTTACTACCTTTGCAGGAAAATATAGAATTTACTCTGAGAATTAACCCAAATAATACTGTTCAATTTGAATGAAAATACGTAAAAAATGTGCATGACCACTGAACGATAAAATAATTACGTCCTCTTTAAATTTTGACTAAGCCTCTTTCAAATTACATGAATTTGATTAATGAGAGACGCAAATATTCACCAATAAATCGGTATTATTACCCAAAAAGGTCACGACAATAAATTTAAAAAATATTCAAGATGCTAAATTCTTGCTTTAGTCGAATAAGACTAAACGAATCATAAACAATATTAATTATGTATTTAAAAATGAAAGAATTAGTTAAATATATTGCAAGATGAATTAAATATTTCAAGATTAAAAATTAGCACTTACCCGTCAACGTCTCAACACAAGATAAACGAACTCGCTTTCAAAATTCTAGACGTTGGACAAATTATGCTTGCCGATGTATTATTGGCTGATTTATAACATGTGATTACCACTATAAATCACGTAGCGTCAAGCCATAGAAATACCCGATATTAAATATAGTAATCTATAGTAAATTAAATTCATGAATTGTAGGTAGAAAATAGCGTACTGCGCTCCTAAAATCGCTAAACACACGAAATAAACACATTCGTGAATATATGTCACTGGCGACTTAAATATTGAATAACAAAAACAATTCGCAATTGAATTGAAATTTTAGTGTAGCGGAATAAGCATATATTCCGTTACAAAGAATTGAAATTAAAAAAAACTGTTCAGGAAAGTTAAAAGAAAATTTTTAGCTAGCTGCAGAATGAAATGAAGAATCCAATTAACTAGAACTAAAACGTATCTATTGCGGTAGGGAAAATAAATTGCCGCTTAGACAACGAGTAAGATAAGTAATCTATAATTACTAATAATTGCATGTTATAACACAAGTAAAGCCATTGAAAATAAACGCTGAATAATCAGTTACTAAATATTCAAAACATGATCATCCTTTGTTCACACTTCCGAGTCCACTAGGGCACTGTATCAATTACTGATATTCTGATTTCAATACTTAAAAAAACACCCGTGAAATCTAAGATAGTTTTCCCTCTGCGTTATGGAAACAGACAATTTTTATTTAAAAAAACGTTAAAGTTAATATCGAATTAAACTAGCGTTAATGTATCAAATAAAAAAGGTCAAATAAAAAAAAACGAATCTGAAATGCCGAAGTTTGTTCTCTTAGTGAAGAATTGAATATATAAAATAAAAATTAAATTTTAGATGTTCCCTATAAGGCGTCATGAATCCCCCAGTAATAATAAATATAAAATAAAATTTGCTAATCTGGCTTCATGGTTCGTCCTGCAGGGATAACAGGAACTCATGGGCAGCTCTCCAGGCAACTCCTAGAAATCAAATAAACAATCTCAAAAGGTAGACTTTCTGCAATGAAAATTAGAAAAAGAAATAGCTAACCGAACACATAGAGACACAACATGCAAAAAAAATAAAAGGCAACTCACCTGTCTAAGACAGTAAAAAATCCCAGGTAAGAAGTGAGTCAGGAGTCAAATCAATAAAACACTAAAGGTAATAATAAGGTACGACCTAAGACTTAACACAGGTCTGGTAGGAGCTCTCCACATGGGTATTTCGCAAAACTGTTCTACCGCAATATCAACATTTTCAGTTACAAGGCGGACTTTTGAAAAGTGAAGCTTGCTTATATTCTGTCGATGAATATGGAGGAGATAATCTACGTGCCATCTCCACCGGAAGTTTTTTCCCATATTTAAATTAGTCAATCCTCAACGAGCTGCATGCCATATTTCGAACATAAATAATACTTTCCCATCAATATTTGAAATAATCGCCTAAGATCTTAACCTGACATATCTTACTTAATTTAAATAAATTTCCTGACCACAAAGAGAATATATGCTTAATGATTTTTCCCATGCTTCTCAATTAGCTCACGCCAGGACTAATGCGTACCAAGGTTCCACCCAACTCGCGGCAATACATTTGACAGAGCTTCTAAAATTTTGGTCCAGGCTTTGCGGACAACCTGGTCCTACGAGCTAGATGACATCAGAGATCCAAACCACTCATGCTTTTTCCTATTTTCCCATTCAACTACGCTACACTACGATACTGATAGATATGCTCTACATCGTACTTTTAACCTTTACTACGCAAGATAAAGATGTGCTTTGACATGATTCCTGAAATGACAGACTCAAAGAAAATTTAATTGATAAAAATTAATGTTACATAGAGAATATTAATTAAAACTGAAACAATACGGCATTTTAATATGGTATAAGTCCACAAATAGCTTCCAACATGAAGTAGCAATTACAAGATAAGGTAAGGTTTATTGTTCCAAAATGACATATCGGGAGTTTGCTTTCTTGATTGTTTTCATCCTTCCTCACATTTTATAAGCTATAATCAACCACGTTTCTTCTAAGAAAGCTAAAGAAACAAGAAAACTGAAAGAAGAAATTGAATTACAAAATTAACATTCAAAATAGTTAATACAAGCAAAGGAGAACAAGGACACATCGTCTAGAACTTAACTTTAAAAAAGCCAAGAGAAAAATGTGGAGTTTACTGGAATTAGAGTCGCCCGCACAACGTATGTACTTTATAAAATCAAGGAACAGTGAGACCACTTAAGTAGGTAGAAACATTAATCGAAGTTTATGTTGTTGACAAGTACGTTCTTGAAACAAAATTAATTCTAATTATTTACTTTTATTTAAGGCAGGCACATTTGTGTAACCCTTTCACTCATACTGAGGCATGTGTATAAAAACACAAAGTTGATAATGGTAGTCAGGAGACGAAACGTTGGACTTAAAATTTAACAATACAGCAAATTGGCTTCTGTTGTTGCTCGCATTAATATTATATTTGAGACAATCCTTCAATTAATATTTGATAGTAACAAGTACTGCGGGGGTTCTGAATGAAGTTTTTCTATCATAATGCCCTTTTTGTGCATTCTTCAGATGACGCTTTATTCACATATCTTTCAGCTTTTGGTGTGGGGTGTTTCCCAAGAAGCATTTTTACTCTTAGTGGACACAGATTATTCAATATATTATTCCGTAACAACTTAGAAAACTTTTCCAATCCACTGGTGTTTCAGATTCGATCTTGGTCGATTTTCTAAACAAACAGAGATGTGCTCGTTTGCATTATAATTTACCATAGGGCTAGTTCTAAAGTCATTTTGTAAATAAAGCAAAAAGCTTTAGCATTATATGAATATTTTAATAAGTTATTTTACCTGAAAATAACTGGAAGCTCATAAATAAACAATATATAAACATTAAATGAATTGTATGTAGTCAGTGCTACGATATGAACAATATCAGTCGAGGCAAAGTATCGACCTTGAAGAATATGACAAGAATAATACTCCTAAAAACTAAAGCATTGCGTTGTTGTACTACTAACTAAACAAGTATATAATTATAAAATCTTGAGGCTACGGACAGTTAAATGCTCCATTAAAGCATGACCTGGATGCCTTTGTGAGTGCGGTTTTTATACACGCAAAAATGATTGTAAAACATGCTATGCAGGTAGCATAGGTAAGCTGAGATCCGTCTAGGGGAAATAGCCTTTGTGAGAACTTGAGTATATTGGCAGAGAATATTTGCAGACTAGTGCAGAGCAATCCTTATATTAGAATAATGCCAGAATATAACAAACCAGTGTTATACTTTGATAAAGCATAAATAATGTGAACACCCATGGACAAGACCAAATGGGAACGCTAGCACAGCGATGGTACCGCGTTTGAGTGAATGTGAATGTAAACGTGTGAGTTTACTTACTTGAGATTCGAGACGAGACTTGATTAATATTGAGAACCCACGGACAAGACCAATGGGAACACTAGTACAGCGATGGTATCGCGTTTGAGATGTTGAAAGAATGATTGTAAACGTGTGAGTTTACTTACTTGAGATTCGAGATAAGACTCGATTAATATTGGCTAGAGACAAGACTCTATTGTGAGAACTCCCATGGGCGATTGCCATGGGGCGCCAGTACAGCGATGGTACAGCGTCTTGAGTGAATATAATGGCAGACAGGGTGCCGATAGATACCTTTTTGTAGGTTTGAGACGACGATGACTATGGCTGGATACCACAATTCACTTGAGTAGAGAACTAGAGGGATTATGAGGCCTCAAAACGTGAAAACTTCCCGGCATGGCGCCCTTGGCGCGACTTACTTGGGTGAGAGCCGAGATGCTACTCTATACTAGAACGTGATAACTAGAGCAACTCGTAGAAGTTGTCACCGTCCTTTGTCACCGCCCCTTCTGGCGGGATAATCTACATCCTCCGGAAATAGGAACGGCAAATAATGTAAATACTGAGAATTTATGTAAAACTTTACGTCAGCGATTGTCTAAATTAACGTTATGAATTTTAACACAAATCCGGTTGAAATCTGCTGACCAGTTCTCATGAAATTCGATTATTAAAAAT
This sequence comes from Pissodes strobi, assembly GCA_016904865.1. Lineage (NCBI taxonomy): Eukaryota > Metazoa > Arthropoda > Insecta > Coleoptera > Curculionidae > Pissodes > Pissodes strobi. The sequence goes on from MU183156.1 coordinate 17,793, forward strand.
CGGAATTTTAATGCCCCCCAGAAAATCCTAAAACTTCCTAGCTATAGTGCTAGGAAGTTTTAGGTTGGGTGAAGTGGCTATCCTGTAGGATGCGCTGTGATTCGTCGACTCGGAGTAGGATACGCGGCCGGGTTCAGATGAGTAAACGTGATTACAACAGATGGCGCTAGTAATATCGCCGGGATACAGCGGCTTTTTGTAGGAAGCGCTGTGATTGGTCAGATGCCTTTCGAGGCTGCTTTGATTTTAGCTTTCTTTGTTGTTTAAACAAGAGATGGCGTTAGTAGTATCGCCATGCATTTTAATTTCTCTTTGGAATGTGAGCAGTGGTGTGGAATGTAAAAATTGTATAAAATTAAATCGTTAGATTTGAAAGCGTGTTCAAAATGGTTTTTTAACAACTAACGAAAAATGATTAGGGTAGCATATTTCCCATAAATTTCCTTTATATTCAAGTCCTCGGCAAGAAATTTCATGAGTTCATCAGTTTTTGATTATGAGGATAATGCCTTTATCTTCTATATCATCTATGGCAATTTTCTGCGACTTATATCTTCTGATTTTTTTTTATATCCAGAATACACACAAAACGAAAATCCTATACCACTCAACGAGCGGTGCGTGTGCGAAGATGAGGGTGGACGTTGGACTTGAAGCGCTGTAGGTTATAGTTTTCGGGAAAGACGTTACTCTAGCCTAATCTATTCCAGAGCGAAGCGTCCTCCTGAAAAACGAGTCCATAACAGCGATGTCCTAGGTGTTCGCAACTGAATCGTATGCTGATATGAGCAACTGGTTTTTGTTTGGCATAACTCTGGGCGGAATGATAAGTGCAAGCTCGTTCGAACATCTTCCGTAATAGTATCGATAGTAAAGAGCTCGCCACTTTTCTTCGACGTTCAAGGATAGGTCACGTAAGTCAGGAGATTGATTTGTGCTTGCGGAAGCCATACTGGCGATCGCTTATGATGTCTGCCGATTCGAGATATTTTAAGAGCTGTCCGTTGATCAGTTTCTCCATGTCTTTGGACATGATGGGGCAAACAGAAGGTGAATTCAAAGAGCAGTCTTGCATGTTAAAAAAAATAAATGAGTGCAAAAATTGGAAATATTTTCGATCTTTGTGTAGAAATTAATCTTTACATCTTCTATTTTGTATTTAAACCGAAAAAACGTGGGTCAATGTTTAAAAAAATTAAGTTGATAGTGGTAGTCAGGGACGGAAGGTTTGACTTGAAATTTAACAATACAGCAGAATTAGCTTCTGTTGTTACTCGCATTAATAAATTTGAATTATTAAATTTGAACAATCGCTCAATTTAATATTTGATCGTAACAAGTACTGCGGGGTTCTGAATAATTTGAAGTTTTTCTACCATGATGCCCCGTTTTGTGCATTCCTCAGGTTCACATATATTTCAGCTTTTAATGTGGATTGTTTCATAAGAACCATTTTTAATCTTGCTGGACACAGATTATTCAATATATTCCTCCGTAACACCTCATAAAAACTTACTCAATCTGTTGGAGGTGACAAAAAATGATTAGGGCAGAATATTTCCCATAAATTTCCTTTATATTCAAGCCCCCCGCAAGAATATCGTGGGTTCATCAGTTTTTGATAATGAGGATAATGCCTTTATCTTCTATATCATCGATGGAAATTTTCTGCAACTCATCTCGTCTGATTTTTTTCATGTCCGGCATACACACAAAAGGAAAATCCTATACCACTCATGTGCGGAGATTAGGGTGGACGCTGGACTTAAAGCGCTGTACGTTATAGATTTCAAGAAAGACGTTAATCGGAAGTACATTCCAGAACGAAGCAGTTCTCCTGGAAAAGGATTCCCGTTAACAGCGATGTCCTACGTGTTCGCAACTGAATCGTACGCTCAGTCGTATGTGCATGGTTTTTGTTTGGCATATCTCCAAGCGGAATTATAAGTGTAAGCTCGTTCGAACTCCTTCCGAAGTACTATCAATAGTAAAGAGCTCGTCACTTTTCTTCGATGTTCAAGGCTAC
>MU183156.1:42380-134598 GCA_016904865.1 Pissodes strobi
TTGTGGGGATTTATAAGGTTATTTTAATCAGTGTTGCGGGTGAATTTATTTAATGTGCTGAGTTATTACCGGTTTTGCTTCATTTAAAATATAGCTTACCTTTCGTATTTGGGGTTAACTGAGATTAGCATAAGGTTATTGGCGTGTTTGTAGTATTTTCCAGCGGTGTATTAGTTTGCGTGTTTTTATTTCGAAACTGTTTAGGCGTAAGCAAAGCTTACCGATGCTAATTTAAATCAGTATACCTCTGGTAGAGATGCTATTTTACTGGTGTTATTCATGTAATGCTCAGTTTTATGGTATATTCATTATTCTTACAAGTTAATTTACATTGTGGTAAATGATAAACATTGTCGTTCTGATTTATTGACTATCCAGTTATAGTAATTTTACATAACGGTATCTTATAAACTGAAACTTTAAGGTTTATTTCTGTACAACTGCGACACATATACCATGGTACACGCGCACAAAGTTTTAGGAGCTATATTTAGACGGATAACTCTTAATTATTAGTTGATGTGACGATAGATACCTAATGCATATCGCGATTATTTTAATTAGTCAGAATTGTTGCTGGATCTTTCCTGTTTCATTTATCATATCATAATATTACAGCTGATGTGATCTAGTTCAATATTTATTAGCATGTAGGTTATCACTTGTTTTAATTAAGATCTTTTACCTTTTTGTTATATATTTATATCATTTTGATTATTGAAAAACACGTTACCTTCAAACCTAACGAACGCCAATAAATTAAAACCCGCACGAACGTTACCGTCTTTTATTTGCTCTGGAATACCTCAACCAAATAAGTGTAATAATAGTCGTCAGGATTTAAATCGCCCTTGTGTAGCGGTTCGTCGTCAATTCTGGATTGCCCTTATGGATTCTTAAGACCGAGGATCGTCCTATTTGAGTCTGCGGGTTTGAATATTTTAAATTGGTGGCGCCCTGGTCAAGAGTAAGTAATTAACCCACTCCCACGCCGACGAGCAGCGCATGTTGCGCTGGCCGCATCCTTAAGGGTAAGTATCACCTTATTCATTATATCTTGCTAACACATTTAAAAGGGCTTTACGGACAAAAATATAAACCAAACTAACACTTAACCACCTCGAATGGTACCGACGTGTCAGGTAAGCAGCCTTTTTTCAGCTAATTGCAGAAAAAAATATTTGCTTAAATAACAGCCATCCATTTTATCAAATTCTGTTTCCATATTCTGGGCTAGCTCCCAAATCGTTATATTTGGGTATAGGAGAGAGCGAGATCTTTTCAAAATAGCCTCAAGCCAGTCAGGGTAATCGCACGCGTTCAGTGTTTTATTAGGTATTCACAGAGAAAATTATTTATTTATATATTTATACGCCACATATCCAACTACATAACGTAAAGCTCCAAAACTTTGAAGTATGGGGGTAAATTATGGCAACCCCATTGATGCTAATGACAAGACAATGTGCGTATGGCAGCTAGAAAGGAAAATAAATGGCACTGTGGAGTGCTGGGGTTGTCAGGTGCCAAGGGATCCAAATTTAATATTCAATAAATTTAAAAACTTCGCTATTAAGGCACCACCAAATCTTGTAAGTAACCACCATTAAATGTATACTCTTACAATATTCCCTTTAAGGACAATCGCACTTCAAGTTAAGAATGTAATACAACGAATGGCAGATGCAACAAAATCGAGTCCCAAAACAATTGCAAATATTATGAAGAATGGGATAAAATCAGGCAAAACTAAAGTATCAAATATGTCTTCAAAACAAAAGATAATCAAAACTACAAGCAATTTAAAAAATGTAATTCGTGGCACATTCTATTCTATATACGCCAAAAAAGAATATGTGGCATTGGCAACAATATGTCAAAAGAACAATAAGTCAAAAGAACAAAATTAATATTTTGAATTTTCATTTGGTTCTCTATAAGATGGACAAAAAGTATAGGCTTCAAGTGGAATAAATCAAGCAATCGAAACTATACTAAGTTGGAGTTTGGAACCTTCAGTAATATGCACTACAATCCAGTCACGGTCCCTGCCGTGGGGCGCAGGAGCACGTGCCCCCCAACAATTCCATTAAAAATCATAAAATAATAGACCTATTATGCCAATAATAAAATTAATAATTATTGGGTTTGTTTGATTTTCTCATATTTCAAAGTTCTTCTCTTATTTCAAAGTTCTCCATAACACTTAAAAGTTCTTCATTAATTTCTTGTTCTAAATATGCGGGTTATTTGATGTTATGCCTCCTTCTTCATTTTGATGAGTTCATTCTATCTTCTCTTCGACAAGCACGCAGTCGTCATATTTTGGAAATCGAAAACATTTGATATAACTCCCTTATTATTGTTTTCACACGTAGCCACAGCACAGTTCGGCATAATTATACTATAAACTTTTATTTAAAATAATCCTAGTGCATAGACAATAATACTAAATGTCAAAAATACAACACAAATCTACAAATTCACTTAAGTATATAAGCTATGACAGTGTCAAACAGAGACATTTGCTCCCAAATGACGTAGATGCGCGTGCGGCTCAAAAACGAGTCTAGAAATCCGCATACCGTTATACGTATGTGTATCGTGCTCTTGATAAATGTCAAGGAACTTGTGAAGGGTATAGAAAAAATCATCACTTTATGATTAGCCCTATATATAACAAAATACCAATCGTAGAATCACCATCAACGTATGAGGAAGTATAGTCTATTTCACAAGAGAATATTTTGTAGTTTTATTTTTTCGTTCATATCTAATTATCTCTCTTCCTGTTTTAACTTTCTAGCAATACCACTGGCAGACAATTAGAAACTTACCCAACTTTAGTACAATTTGCCTCATCTGAAAAATCTCTACAGTCATTGTCGTTATCGCATATCCAGGTTTTTGGAACGCATAATCCATTTTCACATTGAAACTGATCCGATGTACAATTTTGTAGAAATCCTAAAATATGAATCAAGTTTTACAATTTTTGCTTGCTAGGTGATACAGACATTACTTTTACCATTTCTGTTATCGCATCAAAAACATGCTATATTTGATAGCGAAAACAAGTTCTTGATTTTATTGCGAAGTCAATAGTACAGCAGCTGCTGGATTTGTTAATATTATAAATCCTTATTGACATTAGAATTATTGCCAAATATAATATGATTATGACAATATTATATTTCATATTTACTGCCAGTTTTGACCTGAAAAAGTGAATTTGCAGTAACGCTGCTCTTTTCATTTTTGGTAAAATTTTATACAAATGATCTACCACAAACGGGAGCATGTTGATGGCACTATTTGAGATGCCTTTGCCTTTTACATCAAAGCGTAAGCACTGCTCATGTAGAATAAGGAAAAAAGCAGAAATTTAATATTGATGTTGTCAAATTTGATGTGAAAATTACGATTGCGATACGTGCGATACGTGTGGTCCCAGTAGTTCTAGAAAAATCATGCTGAGACTTAACTGATGCAAATGAACTAAAATTTCCAAATGTGTATGTATATTCAGAGTCAGTATATCAAGATAAACTTAAATTCCTGGAGCAAGTATTAAAAAAAGTGCATGGTGTTAAGTTTTATGGGAGTGACTATAACGATACTGTAGCAGATCCAGAAAATAGTAAGCCTGAGGAAGAAGTGAGAAGCAGGATAAGATAAAAAATTGGTTTTGTATGAGAAGATATAATGCAATGGATTCACTCTATATTTCTCAAACATATTTAAAAATACCTAAGCAATTTCTTCAGGAAAATGCGAATATGATAGTATTATTTAAGCAAAATGTTATGAATTTTAAACACGTCTATGACGATCATGTAAGCACTGATGTATGGGTATCTTGAAGAATATTTATTCAGAGACCTGAAAGGGTAATGTTAAAGCCATCAAATGTTTTAATCCTAATATATACTTTTTACGTGAAAGGACATTAAAATATATTGTGCCGTGTACGGCCTCCACCTCTGTGATTAATTAAACACCTACAGCAAATTTGTGACAAAAAAAAGGTGGCTTGACGTAAGGTAATTTCAAAAAATGTCATATAATAAGTCTCTTTACGATTAGAAGGTTCAAAATCAGTTTTGGCCTGTTATTTTTATTCGAACCGTTGTCGGTACGGTAAGACGGGTAGTTTTTCCGGAAAGCAACACAACATTAAGTGGCGACCGTGACAGGACGGTAGCAGGCTTTTAGTAACTGTAAATGCTGATAAATAAACACAGGGCCGCCAAGGTTTTAGACGAACGAGTGTGGTTTTGAACAGTTTATCGCAAAAGATTGTTGCTCATAGCGCTTTTATTGTGCAAAATGGATCTTAAGAAGAAGCACAGGAAAGTTTTACGCGCTGCTTTTTCCAAGAAGGCAAGTGAATTTGCAATATTGTTTGACGAGGGCGAAAGTAATATTGCAGAAATTAAAGTAATTTGGGATGTTCTTCGAGAAAATTATGACGCGCTTAAAGTCGTCGATGGGGAAGTGTATGACTTGCTGTTGGAAGAGGATGCCTCGGAGGATGAATTGCTTAAGGACATGGAAGGTAGTGAATTATACACTAAGAAGTATTTTGGCATGTTGCATCGCTACGAGGAGCTGGTGCTGAGGGACGCAAAGAGTGAGGATGAAGTTCGGCAACATCAAGGTGACGCTTCAGCTCGGTCATCAATTAACCTGCCAGGTAAGCGAAAATTCAAGTTACCAACTATTAAATTTAAAGTTTTTGATGGAAACATAAAAGAGTGGTTGCCGTTTTGGTCACAGTTTAAAAAAGTGCACGATGATACGGACATTGACCCTGAGGACAAGATAGATTATTTAATTCAGGCCACTGTCCCAGGAAGTCGTGCTCGGCAGCTGGTGGAAAGTTTTCCAGCCATTGGTAAAAACTATCGACCGATAGTAGACTGTTTAACTTCTCGCTTCGGACGGGAAGATTTGCAAATTGAAGTATATATTCGTGAGCTTCTTAAATTAATGCAATTTCCCCAAATAAGTTGGATCTTGCAACGCTCTATGATAGGTTAGAGACACAGTTGCGTGCTTTAGGGACTCTAGGTATATAATCAGAAAAATGCGCAGCTATGCTTTTTCCCCTGATAGAATCATGTTTACCGGAAGATTTGCTACGAGTTTGGCAGCGTTCGCCAAATAGTTCTGAATTTAGATCGTCGCAAAATAGCTTGGGGGGTTCTGTACATCCAACAATGGAAGAGAAGTTAAATGGCCTTATGTATTTTTTGCAAAATGTTGTAGAAAATGATCAGCGCATAAAATTAGCTTCGGTGGGTTTCGGTTTGAAGCCATTAGTCGGGCAAAGGGAGTCTGGGCGCGAGGGTACAGTAACTAGGCGTAAATTTAAATCTTTAGAACAGGGGGTACCCACAACTGCGGGCCTTGTCAATGTTAATTCTAAAATTTTAAAATGTGTTTTTTTTATAAGGCTCACGAAGCTGCTGATTGTTTTAAAGCCCAAAAGTTTTTCCTAGACAAGAAAAAATCGATTTTAAGTGATAATAAAGCTTGTTTTTGCTGCTTAAAGATAGGGCATCAAGCCAGATTATGTAGGGCACGTATGAAATGCGTTATCTGTGGTAAGTCACATTTTCCCTTGATGTGTCCAAGTTTGCCGGCAAACCTACCGCAGAAAGAACCAAGTCCGCCCGATAATTTAGTTTCCAACGAATTAGTAAGTGTTAATCGAGCGAGTAGCCACGTTTTTATGCAAACTGTGAGAATACGGTTAGAAGGTGTTAGGGGTAATCGTGTTCTAAGAGCTTTGATTGACACTGGTTCACAAAAGTCTTATATTTTGCAATCTACGGCAATTGGGATTGGGACTAAATTGGCTGACCAGTCTATCGGTACATGTGAAAATGGAAAAATTGATATTTTAATAGGTTCCGATATAGCTGGTGTTTTATATACAGGCAGAAGGCATGTACTGTCTTGCGGGCTTGTGGCAGTTGAGACGTTTTTGGGTTGGACCTTGATGGGTAAAATTCCTCTGTCGCAGCCCTGCAGTACCACCATGGTCGACATAGCCCTTTTCTGCAAAGATGCGTCGTTGCCCCAGCTCTGGGAAATCGACATTTTGGGCATCAAAGATCCAGTCGAAAAGAAATCCCAGGAAGATGTAGCCTTGGCAACTAAAACAGTTTTCTTAGAGACAATAGTTGTTAATAATGAGGGAAGGTATGAGGTTCGGTTACCGTGGCTGGAGGGTCATCCTCCCCTTCCCAGCTTATATAATGTTGCTAAAATAAGGTTACAGAATACGGTTTACAAGTTGAAGAGAAATGGTCTAATGAAAGAGTATGATCAAGTTTTCCAGGAGTGGTTGACTGAAAATATAATCGAGGAAGTACCTGAGGAGATACCTGCGATGGTGGATGTCCACTATTTGCCGCATCGACCGGTCGTTAAGGAGGGCAGTACGACCAGGATCAGACCTGTTTTTGATGCGTCTGCGAAAGAAAAGGATAAGCCTTCACTCAACCAATGTCTGGATAAGGGTCCTAACATCATAGAGTTAATTCCGAATATTTTGATGAGGTTTAGGTTAAACAAATTGGGTGTAGTGTCAGACATTCGGAAGGCATTTCTGCAAATCAGTCTCCACGAGACTGATATAAACTTTTTGCGTTTTTATGGGTTGATCCCGAAGGTCGGGAAAAGATTTTTCAACACAGGCGTGTGGTATTTGGTGAAAGCAGTAGTCCGTTTTTGTTAGGGGCAACCACTGAATAGCATCTTTTAGAGTCATTAAAGAAATGTGCTAGTATGAGTACATCATATAGTGAGGAGAGCATTTTGCTGCTATTGAAGAGTTTTTACGTCGACAATTGTGTCACAAGTGTATCGAACGACGACAGACTACAAGTGTTCATTAAAGAGTCAACTGTTCTTATGAATGAAGCAAAGTTTGACTTAAGAGGGTGGGAGTTTTCGGGTTAGGTGTGTGATACTTCTGATACTCTACCTCTTACTGCGGTTCTGGGAATGATGTGGGATAAATGTGAGGATACTTTGAGGGTTAATGAAGCATGTTTAAAAGGCGTGAATGAGCTTGTGGACAGGCCCATCAGTAAGAGAGTAATGCTTTCATTTGCACAAAGGATATTCGATCCAATAGGTTTCACAGCACCAGCTACCTTGTTGCCAAAGCTGCTACTCCAAAAAACATGGGAGAAAAAGTTACCTTGGGATGCCCCAGTGGATTCCGAGATAGAAAATGAGTTTCGTCGTTGGTTGAATGAGTTATATTTTTTGCCAGAGATTAGGATACCTCGGTGGATTCACAGAGACGATTTTAACAGCGGGAGTCTTCATGTTTTTTGCGATGCGAGTAAGGGCTCTTATGCTGCAGTTATATTTTTTAGAGGAGTCTTCGAGGGAAAGATTTTTATTCGTTTGCTGGCAGCTAAGTCTAGGATAGCCCCGTTGAAAAAGATATCTATACCGCGTTTGGAACTTTTAGCTGCTCTGATTGGAACAAGATTATTTGCTTCTTTAAAGGAAGAGCTCAATTTTGATCAGGAGGTACAGTTTTATTTTTGGAGTGACTCTTCTACCGTTTTGAGTTGGGTACGTCGTAGGGAAAATTGGGGGACATTTGTGGGTAACCGGGTGAAGGAAATTGTGACTCATACGTCTAGTAAAGATTGGCATTTTGTCCCTGGAGTTTTGAACCCTGCGGACCTTCTTTCCCGCGGTTGTTCCCCGAAACAGTTGTGTAAGTCCAGATGGTGGGAGGGTCCGAGTTGGTTGTATGAAGAGCCAAAGTTGTGGCCGCAAGTTGATTTTGTATGCGATGAGGAAGAGATTCAAAAGGAAAAGAAGAAATCTGTTATTACGCTTATTAATTCCGATTTTTCTTTGGAAGATTGGCATTTTTCATATTTCTCCCAGTTCACCAAGACTTTGCGGATGGTTGGGTGGCTTTTCAGGTTCCTGCATAATATTAGAAATCCGCCATCAAGGTTGCAAGGGGAGCTTTCTGTAGAAGAACTCGGGAAAGCGGAGGTTCATATTTTAAAGTTGATACAACATGAGTGTTTTAAAGGTGAAAATGACCCTCGCTTATCTAATTTAAGTCCTTTTAAAGACAAACGAGGCTTAATTCGTCTACGCACGAGAATCAGTAATCTAAAAGATGCTGAGCAATTCCGGTTTCCTGTAGTTCTGCCGGCGAAGCATTTTCTGGTGGTTAGGCTTATTTTTGAGCAGCATGTCAAATCTTTGCATGTGGGTACACAAGGACTAATGGGTATTATACGCGAAAACTATTGGATTCTTGGAGGGCGACGAGCTATCAAATCGGCTATTTCAAGTTGTGTCGTTTGTAAGCGACAAAAAAGTAAAGCATTTGTGGTAAGTTTACCTCCCCTTCCATTGATCTGAGTACGCGATGCTGCTACATTCGAGATAACGGGGGTAGATTTTGCGGGGTCTCTGTTTCTTAAAAATGGGGAAAAAGTATGGGTGTGCCTCTTTACATGTGCCGTTTACCGTGCCGTACATTTAGAATTGTGCACGGAATTATCCACCGCGAGTTTTATGCAAGCGCTTAGACGATTTATAGCGCGTCGCGGTCGGCCAAAGACTATCTATAGTGACAATGGTACAAATTTTGTCGGTACCGAGAATGTGTTTAATAGACTGGACTGGGAAAAGATAACCACAGATTGTAGTATCGATCGCATTTCGTGGCGTTTTAACCCCCCTACCGCTAGCTGGTGGGGCGATTTTTGGGAAAGACTAGGGGGCGTTTTAAAGCAAATCTTACGCAAAGTTTTAGGTCGGGCCTGTGTGTCCTATGAAGCCTTAGTTACGATTCTGTGCGATTGTGAAGCGATCATAAACTTGCGACCACTCACTTATGTTTCTAATGATGCTGATGAACTTACGCCACTGACACCTATGATGTTCTTGAGAGAACAAGTTTGCGCTGGTGTCCTTGATTGTGACATTGTTGACACAACATCGTTGTGTAAAAAGATTCAACACCTACAGAAACTGCGAAACGATCTGAGACAGAGATTTCGCACGGAGTATTTGGGACAGTTAAAGTCCTGGAATTCTAATAAGCCTGGCAAGCAAATTTCTATAGGCGAAGTGGTGCTTGTGGGAAATGATAATGGCAAACGTCTCCAGTGGCCTTTGGGACGTGTTGTTGAGGTAATTCCAGGCAAAGATGGACAAACCCGTCTTACTAGAATTAACACTGTTAAAGGGTCTTTGTTGAGGCCTGTTCAGTGCTTGTATCCCCTAGAATGTAACTCGGAACAATCTGATGTGAAGAGCAATGAACATGGGATGTCTTCCTCAACGGAGAAGCTAGAAGCCAGTGCAAAGGATCTCCATTCTGGTCCGGAACTAGCCAAAAACGCGGATGAGGGATTGGGAGTCATAATAGACAGAGTACCCTTGCCTAGTTCTCGGGTGACGCGTAGTGGACGAGAAAGTAGAGTGCCGAGGAAATATTTGTAACGGATATTTTTGTCTTGTTTAATTTAAGGTGGTTTTAGGTTTGATGGCGCTTTGGCGCAATAATGGTTTTATGCTAAGTAAACTAGGACGTCTTACTTTGTTTTTGTGAGTCACTCACTTATGTTATCGTGACTCAGGTGGGAGCATGTTAAAGCCATCAAATGTTTTAATCCTAATATATACTTTTTACGTCAAAGGACCTTAAAATATATTCTGCAGCATGTGCCGTGTACGCCCTCCACCTCTGTCATTAATTAAACACCTACAGCAAATTTGTGACAAAAAAAAGGTGGCTTGACGTAAGGTAATTTCAAAAAATGTCACATAATAAGTCTGTTTACCATTAGAAGGTTCAAAATCAGTTTTGGCCTTTTATTTTTATTCGAACCGTTGTCGGTACGGTAAGACGGGTAGTTTTTCCGGAAAGCAACACAACAGGTAAATATGAATTCTTCGTAATAGTCAAAAATTATGATATTCGTCAAGGTATAGGTAAATAGACCAAACATACCAGCCCTTACAGAAACACAAGTATGCTCTACAACAACAACAGTAAACTACCCCTATCCCGGTAATGAATTACACTACCGATTTAGACATAAGTTCGGAATATGTCCGAAGCTACCTTTCGTGTCACCGTAAGGAAGCACTCAAACCGAACAACCTTGACGTCATGTGGCTCGCCGCCTAGGGATTAACCAAGTTCATATGCTGTCTCTATTGCCCACAAAAGCTTTTTTACAATACTGCCACTTTTGATTCAATAAAGATCGATTACCCCAATTCAGAAATAATCGTTCTGAAAGATTTCAATGCCCATAACACTAACTGGCTCAAACATCACAACAAGATCGACAACAAAGGGAGAGAAGCTGAAGCATTTGCCATCAGCTGCGGACTTACTCAACTTGTAGACGAACCAACTCAGATCTCAGAGAGGGGCGAATTTTCCACCCTCCTGAATCTTTTTCTAACCACAAATCCTGACCAGTGCACAATTACAGTTGACCCGACATTAGGTACCTTTGACCGCAAACTTATTACAATGGCTTGTGAACTACCACTCCTACAGAAAGATCCGCCATTGCCTCGTAAAATCTGGCATTAAAATCGTGCAAATTGGGACGATCTAAGAGAGTCCTACCTAGAGTTTTCTTGGCTCGACGGCTGCTTTGGCATTAACGACCCGTCAGTCTGCTGCGAAGAGATTACGCAAGTAATGTCCTCAGGAATGGAAGCATACATCCCAAACTCCAGCAAGTTACCGTCAAAAGGAAAGCCCTGGTAAGATGCAAAAGAGCTGTAGGTAGGAAACAACAAAACTACAAGCACAGCTTATTCAATAACCAGCTACGCATTTTGCGGCGGCATCCTTTGATTTGGGAAAGTCAAATGAAAATTTTAGAAGAGGGCCTTAACTTAATATTTTTCTAAACGTCTGGGCATCTGAATAATACTTTTGACAGTTCGTTTAATTTAAAATACGATCTTTTATCGTCTAAAATTCGTTTGAAAACGATTTTAAATGGCACAATTGTATAAAAATCCGAAATTTCCGGTTTTTTAGGGCGATAGCCGTAGCTTAGGACGAATTTGTTGTGGATTTTGAAGCGAATATTCATTTTAAATTCAGTTCGCTTCGTGTCATTACATTGCCTGAAAAATCACGAGACCGTGGAACTGAACCGCTCAGGGCACTGTCAAGTATGCGCCCGACACTCCAACTTTCCGATTTCGATAGAGATGAGTAGCTGGTTATTGAATAAGCTGTGCTACAAGTACTGGCAGCATAATCAGACCGCTGAAAATCGCAATTATTTTGTCGAAGCGAGAAACGAATGCAAACGTGTGACTGACGAACCTAAGGACAAACACAATCAAAAGATCAGGAATAAACTCTTGCAATACCCCAGTGGCTCCAGAAATTTCACGGCGCCTACAGCCAAAGAAAAAGCAAACATGCTCCCCAAAATATTTTAATCGCACTGTACCTTAAACTTCTCCAGACAGACATTTTCACGTCAGATGTTCGCAGGATTTAGCTCGCCTCATCCCGTGTGTCATTGCCATAAAAAAAGCCTTGAGTGATATGAATCAAGATGAAATCTAGATGACATTGGAGAAGGCGAACTTTTAATAAATGCTAATGGTACCGCGTTTTTGATATTGCAAAAATGCCTATTGCTTTCTTTTCAGACATTCCTTTGTCAGAGAATAATGAGAACTATTACTTATTGTGGAATAGCGAAGATGACATCCCCTGTTTGGTTATTTACGCCCACGAAATTCCGAAACGACCACATGGATTAAATCTACAGCAATATGTCAAAGCAAATTGAAAATATTTTTCCCGAAAGTTTGTGGAAACGCAACTTCATTTTCTCCTACAAATTTGCAGGAAATGTTAATTTATTTGACAACAAATTTGATAATGACCATAAAAATATTGAATAGCTATCGAGACTGTTATTCGTTCCGCTTGCAGCTCAACGGCACATTGGTTAGCTTCATAATGTCAAAGGCAAATTCTCATGATTATTATTTCCCGTTCATATGTTGTAACAGTCCGATTTTGCCAGTGTCAAATATTTTTAAAATTTCATTTATATGCCGCATTTAGAAAAAAAGATGCTGTATTTTGCACTCATCGGTTTATTAATTCTAAATTTATTGATTCGATTTGCTGTTAATAAGCTTGAAATTGCCGCATTTCTTAATATAAATTACCTCTATTCTAAGTATGGGTTAACGATATATTTGTTGTAGCATTTATAACACGTTGTGACTATATTTATTTTAGTTGATAAGCGAAGCACATTGTTATTAGAATAGCTTGGCTTGATTTATATTACATTATCGTGGAACAGCCAGCAAACCGTTTTATATTTTTAAGAATTCTGTTAATAAAACCCACAAATACGCTGCATTTGACTCGTCGATCCATATTTTAATTTTGGTTTGAATATTTCATAACATTTGGGAACCCCTTGGTTGCTGAACACCAATTGCCGGCCGATCATTTCGGAGATCGTTAGATCGTTTTGGGACCTCTCCTATTAAATATATTTATCTCTTCACACGGCAGGTTGCAGTTTTTGTAATGTTCGCTTGTTCGTTCCGAGTAATAGGAATGTACCATGTCTTGTAAATGCCAGCTGCCGATTTAATGTTTTAAAAGTTTATCGTTTTGTTAGGGAATATTCTCTGGTATTTCTTGAATCTTTTGATTTCAATGCCGTAATTGTGGCTTCCGCCGTTATGTTATCCTAATAATAAACGAGAACTAAGTTGTTTGTTATCTTAGAATTATTCCTTGTATCGAACCACTCGGCATGTTTCAGCCCCTCCCTACTTGCTGATTTGACGTAGCGTTTGATCTCGTAGAAGGAGAAATAAAAATTGACAATCGAGAGTTCTTCTGAAAGTACCTTTCAAGGCGAGAAGAAGGTTTGCCGTGAGTGCAGTCTCAGAAACTCCACATTTAGTTTGTGATTTAATTCCGCCTATTTATTGGGGACATGCTGTGGTATCTCTTGGTGTTTTGACACGACCGATTTTCGGGATCTAAATACAGTACTGGTGAGCATTTTCTATGCAATTAATTATTTCTATTGCTTGTGAAGCGCGTGGACGCCATGACGCTAACGTTTTTTTTTCCATTATTTCTAGAGGCTTTCCACGTTCGTCATATAAGACCGAGACCGTGGAATTTCCCTTAGCCCTCACACACACTAACGAGATAATTATTGCTACAGTTTTTGCCTAAATTAATGATTTAATTGCTTATCTGTGTTACCTTTTTTTTGTGCATGGCCCGCCATTTGCTTTGCGTCCCATATGTTATCTTATCTAATCTAATCCGAATTTTTATTTTAATGTAACTTTCATTTTGATCGTATGGGGAAGTTATATTTTCTTTTAGGGGTGATTCATCCCTATTTTTGTTATATTCAAGTTGTCTGTACCTTGGTACCTCTTTTATTTGCTGATGGTCATTGCAAGTCCATGGATTTTTTCTGGGAGAATTTGTTTTAAAACGAAAATATATTTATGCAAGGGGGGGGGGGGCTATGGTGTTTATTAAAGGAAGGGGGCTTCGTCTAATGCGCACTGGGTTATTTCAATGTTTTACTGGAGGGCCACAACTTTTACTAGCAGGCGAGAAGCAGGTCTTACCAGCAGGCTACCGCCTTTGCTAGCAGGCCACAAGTTTTACTAGCGGGCCACAACTTCGATTAGGGGGCCACAGTCCAATTATCAGCCCATCTTGACACCGAGCTATCGAGACCTCAGCTAGATCTTCCCCTCGGGGCCTCCACCAGATTCGACGACCGGATTTGGGCATCGTACAGAAGCTTTATCTTTCATGAATTCATTTGTTTTCCAGTTTAATATAATCGCTCTTAATTTTCCTTCTTTTAATATAAATCAAACATTGACCGCCAAGCTCTGAGATAGCTCGTTGATTTTATTTTCATTTATTCTCTGGTTTGTTGGACCGGTTAATCTAATTGCTCTGAATTTTCTCTCTTTTTAAAATAAGTCAAGCATTGACCGGCTTTAAAATAGTGTCAATAATTTTATTCCTTTCATTCATTTATCGAGTAACATAATCGCTCTGAATTTTCTTTCTTTTTAATATAAGTCAAGCATTGATAGCCAAGCTTTCAATAATTTTATTCTAATTTTATTTATTTTATTAGTTTGACGAGTCATTTGATTTAATTATTGTGGCTGTTTATTGTTACCTATTATTATTGCTACCTGTACCTATTATTATTGCTACATTTAAAATCGGTGCAGCTATTAGCGGACGCATACCTAGCTTAGTTAACCTCAAAGTGATCTCTTCGGTTAGTAGTATTTAGTGCATTTAGTTATAAGGCATACAGAACCGAGTATTAACAACAGAATTGGTCTCCGTACAATCACCATATTGTACCTATTAATAGTTAAATTTAATAGTCATTTGACATTATTTTGTCTTTAACTAACAACATCTCCAATTAACTAGCCATTTTACTCCAGATAGATTGTTGCTGTGTTTTCAAAAAAAAGCTTAGTAGCAAATATATTGTTCCTTAAAATTTAGATTGTGTTTTCTTGTTACGTTAAGCTTGATTACCTTTTGATTTAATAAACCAGCCTGTATTCTCGTTTTCTTGTTAGGTTGAAATTAAGTACCTTTTGATTTAATAAGCCGGCCTAGCCACCCTGCACAACACCAGCGGAGCTTTTTTAGTTTAGTTGCATAGAACTGGTGGCGCTTTAACGACCCCCATTACTGGGGCCGGGCATTTGCAATACGACTCTCCGGGGCTAGGTTTCTTTTTAATTGGAAAAAAAAAATACTTTTAACATCAATCAGAAAAACGTGTTTAAATGTACAATTAACTTTAACCACGAACTAATTCGCCAAGTTTCGATAAATCATATAAAAAGCGACCGTTTCTAGACAAACTGGGCGAACTCCTATTAGCACAGTCGTAATATTAATAATCCACTATACGTTTCAAAGTTCGCAGTATTTTGAAGCAAAATATGCCCAACAGCTATAAGGTTTGGTCAGTTTGACATTTGGGAGGTAGAGTAGTTTTTGAACTAACCAAGCCATTGGTAGGAAAATGCCACCAATTATCTTTGCGTGGAAATTATTTGTTTTGCAAGGTATGCTTAGTAACTTTTAATTTGTTCTGATTTTATATGTGTCAAGTTTTTATTATTTTCCTATGTCAATAATTAAGGTAAATTATTGAGTCTTTTGACAAAAAGTAAATAAAAATAACCTCTCAAGTTAAAAATCGAGCAATAATGGTTGATTATTATTAAAGTTAGAAATGAGCAAAAATATTTTCCCAATTTAATGTTCTATAAGTTTTAGAAACAAATAATCCAAATTGTATATTAACGGAAAACACTTTGACATCCATTTTATGAGCTTGCAACCAAACGCTATTTAAAAATATATGTATCCTTACCACAACGTGTTTCATCAGAGTAGTCACCACAATCATCATCGCCATCACATAACCATTCCTTTGAGACACATCTTTTTGTCTTCGGACATAGAACGAAATTTTTGGTTTCGTCGCACTTAATGAAAGTATGATCATGTCCATTTGGTTGTTCATCACACTCATCTTCATCTTCGTTGTCATGGCATTGTGGGCGGCCATCGCACCTAATAAATTATTTAGTTAAATATAATACCAAAGAAATTTATTTATAGTTAAAAAAGAGTATTTAATTAATAAACGTTTTGAAATTTATAGAAATGATTAGTAATAAATAAAAAAGGAAATATATCAATATTCTATATGCACTATAAAATTCAAACCTATATTCTTCCTTAATGCATGTGCAATCACTTTCGCATAGGAACATCCCAGTCTTACATTCATTTGAGCATGGAATATGATCATGTTCATCTTCAGTAATTGGGTGATACATATCTCCATATCCTCTTCCTATAACGTAAACATAATATAAGACATAAAGTAAATAGTCGTGTTATTGCGTGTGAATGTAAATTTTTCAGCAATGCCTATTAAATTTAACCTAGAAAAGATTTCGAAATTAGCCATAAAAATAAAAAATAGGTAAAAATTAAATAAGTTAGCATAGCATATATTAGGACAAAACTTTACTATTGTTTTATATTGTAAATTGTTTTATAAGTTACAACCTTGCAATGTTATAACACCTTGACAAATCACGTAATGATTTAATTGAAAAACATAATTCTTTAAGTTTACATATTTAAATAGTGGTCTTGACAAACCACGTACTAACTAATTTAAAAACTTTCATTGCTCTTGAACCGGCACGTTATATTTAATTTTATAATTTTAATACAGCACGATTGGTAACAAATTTGGCAAATAAAAGAAACGCATTTCTCTGAATAAAGCAGATTCAACCATTGTACGGCGTCTCTCAGTTCAACTATGTTGGGGTTTGGAACCTTCGGCAACATGCACTAAACTACCTTTCTTGGATACTTTAGTGATTAGGAACGA
This sequence comes from Pissodes strobi, assembly GCA_016904865.1. Classification (NCBI taxonomy): domain Eukaryota; kingdom Metazoa; phylum Arthropoda; class Insecta; order Coleoptera; family Curculionidae; genus Pissodes; species Pissodes strobi. The sequence continues at coordinate 58,907 of MU183156.1, forward strand.
TAACAACACATTAGAATTTGATATTTACAGAAAAAATACTGCCACTAACCGATATATTCCTAATGATTCCTTCCACTGCAACCAACATAAAATGGCCAGCTTTCATTTTTTAGTACACCGTATGGTTAACTTTCCTCTTAGCAGAGAAAGATTTAATAAGGAAAAGGAAACAATTAGGAATATAGCGGAAGTTAATGGTTTCAATACTAACTTAATAAATAGACTAATTAATAGGCATTTGTTTAGAAAGACCATTCGTGATTCCACTTCTTTTGTTAATCAAGATGACAATACAAAATATGTTTCGATACCGTATAATCCTCAGTATACTAGAGGACTCCAAAAAGTTTTTAAGGAAGTAGGTTTAAAATTAGTATATCAGACTCAGTTTAACATTAAGAAACTATTAGGTGGGCCAAAGGACAAAATTGAAATGTTAGAAAGAAGTGGAATATATGAAATTGGATGTATGGATTGTAACCAAAAATATGTTGGGCAAACTAGACGATCTATACAGACGAGATTCAAAGAACATATAGCTCATTTAAAGTATGGTAGAACAGAAAAATCAAGTGTTGCCGAGCATGCTTTTGATAATAATCATAGAATAACAATAAAAAATTTAAAATTAATTCATAATATAACTGATAGGAGAATTATTAGACGCATATGAAAGTATGGAAATTATTAAATGTAAGAATAGTTTAAATAGAGATAGAGGGCCTATTCCGTATAGTCCATTGTATTGGTTAATCCAGCGTGACTAGTGGGATTCCAGGATTGGTTCTTTTTAGTTCCGCTTGATTGAGCAAACATTAGTATAAAAGGGAGTTAGGTAGATTTTAATTTTAGTCTTAATCATCTCCTGATGATGCTAACATGGTTAGCGAAACGCGCGTCGAGTGCAAAAATTCTGTTTCGGTATTGTGGATAAAGCTCTGTTTTAGTCTCAGTTCAACGACAATTTACTGTGCCCATGCCTCTTTGGCCATAGCAGAGAGTGAGGCTGCTCTCTGACAGTAAAATAAACCACTAACGCCCTTACTGTCCCGCTGCATAACTCAAGCCGTAGTTAAGCAAGCGTAATCTTCAGGCACAGCCTGAACATTGGTCCTTCGAGCAAGTTCTTAGAATCAGCAGCAAGCCGCCTGCCGTCCGACCGTCCAACTGCCCGTCCATCCGTCCAAAAGAAGACACCGCCTAAGAGCACACTGTCCGTCCACACCACTGTCCGAACAACTGTTCAACGTCTCTTCGAGCAAGTCCTTAGAATCAGCAGCAAGTCGCCTGCCGTCCGACCGTCCAACTGTCCGTCCGTCCGTCCAAATGAAGACTCCGCCTAAGAGCACACCGTCCGTCCACACCACTGTCCAAACAACTGTTCAACTTCTCTCCAATACGTCCAAAGGAACTCCGACCAGCCAAAAAATCAATCCGTCCAAGGGAGACAAATCCCGTCCATCCGTCCGGAAGTAGAAAACCGTTTAGTCAACATTCCGTCCACACGAACCGACCAGAAACAAAATCCGTCCGCACTTTAAAAAGCTAGTTGTGTAGCGTTCCACAACAGCCACGTCATCAGCAGAAGAGACGCTAAATGAACTGACCAATGAGCAGCAGAATTTAGGAATGCAAATCGTCCAGCTTCTTTCCAACTGCAAAAAGGATTCTAGTACAAGAAAAACAGAAAAATACATTGCTGAACGCACAGCTGCGCTGGAAAAAAGCAAGCAAATTGCAAAGCTTGGCATCACAGAGCACGCTTACGTTGTCAAAAAGTATTTCGAACAATTGAAGGATAAATACGAAGAAGCAAGGACCTACTTAAAAGACTATACAAAAGCCACAGATGTTCAACCCTCTGCTGTTCAGCCTCCAACAATCACCGCTCAAGAAAGCAAAGCTTCAAACTTCAACAATTGGAAGGGGATTTGAACCAGATTGATTTGGAGTTGATGGAAGGAAAAACGAAGTCTCGTTATCAACTACAGCTTGAAAAAATCAAAAGACAATGGAATGCCATCCAAGACCTACACCAAGAAATCATGGTAAATGATAATGCATTTCAGAATGAATATTTCATTAAAAATAGCTACAATGAAACACAACAACAGTACGAAGCACTGAGAAGCTGACAATCAAGATACAGGACGATGCTCCGACTCAGGCCAACCAAGTGATGGTAAATCAACATCAACATCTAGCAATACCGAAGATTCCGATTCCAGTCTTTTATGGAGGATATGAAAATTGGTCCGCATTTTATGATCTCTTCAAAAGAGTAATCCATGAATGCCAAGTGTTGACCAAAGCTGAGAAAATGCCGTCACACACACACGAGGAGAAGCAAGCAAGTTGATCCAACACCTCGAGGCAATCGAAGCTAATTACGATTCAGCATGGGAATTGCTACAAAAGCGATATACAAATAAGAGACTACTCATCTTTAAACTGTTGGATAAACTACGGGATTTACCCACCGTTTCCAAAGAAAACGCATTAAAGTTGAAGCAATTATATGAAGTCACCAGCGAGTGCTTGCAAGCACCGAGGAACCTAGAAATAGAAACTGATACGTGGGGTCCCATGGTGATTCGCATGATTATCCGAAAATGGGATTCTGAGACTAATCGCCTTTATGAACAGAGTCTTCAGACACCACACGACGTGCCAGACTTCAAAGAATTCATGAACTTTTTAGAAAGAAGGTTTCAATCGTTAGAAACTGTGTCGAGCACCGAAAACAAGTTCACTCCATCCAGGTGCCTGTATTGCCATGAACAGCATATGAACTACTACTGCCAGCCATGTCACCATAAGAGAGAGGCAAAAGACTCGCTACCGAAGAAGCAAGAAACTTTCCAGCGGCAAGTCATGCGGCGCTTCAAGATTTCTACGTTGACGATATCTTATCTGGACCAAGTGACATTCAAACTGGCCTCGAACTTCAACAACAGTTATTAAAAATGCTCAGTTCTGCCGGGTTTAAGCTGAGAAAATGGTCATGTAATCATCATGCACTACTCAGCTCAATTCCCGAGCACCTTCGAGAACAAAAAATTCAAGAATTGCCACAAGAAGACATGAAGAAATCTCTCGGAGTACTATGGTCTCCATCCGACGATTCGTTTAAATTTCGAGTCCAGATCTCCGAGGTGAACAAGAACACCAAAAGATAAATTCTATCAGAAATATCCAAATTATTCGATCCATTAGGATGGGTGGCCCCAGTGATCATTCAAGCAAAACTAATTATTCAAGACGTATGGCTGCAAGATATAGGTTGGGATCAACCTGTTGATGATATGGCACTGAGATGGCACAAGTTTTAAAGAAATATTAAATAATTGGAAAACATCAAAATTCCCAGATGGATGCATTATACGAATTCAAAAGTAGAGCTCCATGGCTTCTGCCACGCATCAGCAAAGGCTTACGGCGCAGTCGTTTATAGTCGCATAATGAAAGAAGGAGACATGACAGTGACGCTGCTGCAAGCTAACTCCAAAGTCGCCCCAGCAACGGCAAGAACGACATTACCTCGACTAGAACTGTGCGCTGCCGTTCTTCTTTCAAAACTGATACAGACAACGAAGACCGCTCTACAGTTCGAAGATACTCAGACATTTGCCTGGACCGACTCCATGATTACGCTAGGCTGGATCAAAGCAGATCCGACAAGATGGCAAACCCTCGTAGCAAACAGAGTATGTGAGATACACAAGAATACGCCTCAAGTAACCTGGAATCACGTCAGATTACAAGAAAATCCAGCAGATATCATATCACGAGGAATAGATCCCGACAAACTACAATCGGCTGATTTATGGTGGAAAGGTCCGCAATGGCTGTACCAATTTGGTAACCTACCAATCACTGAAATTATACCTGAAGTCAAAGAAGAAGTTAAAGCTACCTGCCATAAAGTCGCAGTTGTCATGAAAAGTGATATATGGGAACGCTTTTCAAACCTGACAAGAATGGTGCGAGTGCTATCCTATTGCAACCGCTTTGCGAATCGAAAAGAATCTCCAATACTATCCGTCGAGGAGATAAACATAACGCTCACTAAGATAATAACATTAGTGCATCAGCAAGAGTTTCCTCAAGAATACAAAGTTTTACAAGGAAATGGTATGATAGGAAAGTCAAGCAAGTTGAAGTGCTTAAATCCATTCCTTGACCAGAAAGGCAAAAGATTGGAAAATGCATCATTACCATACGATCAGAAGCATCCCATCATCATGCATTATTAGAGCCACATTTCCAAGCTAATTATCAGAGAAGCCCATATGAAGACACTTCATAGAGGCAATCAAGCAACCCTGTCATATGTGAGGAACAAATTCTGGACAATCAATGGAAAACGAGCAGTGAAGACAGCATTGAAAAATTGCATCACCTGCATACGACATCGAGCAAAAACAGCAGAACAACTGATGGGACAACTACCACAAGTTTGAGTAACACTAGCACCGCCATTTATGAATTCGGGAGTAGACTATGCAGGACCCATTCAAGTCAGAACAACTAAAGGAAGAGGACATACATCCTACAAAGGCTACATAACTGTTTTCGTCTGCCTAGGTACCAAAGCAATCCACCTTGAAGTTGTCAGCGACATGACGAGTGAAGCATTCGTCGCTGCTTTTCGACGATTTGTTGCAAGAAGAGGGCATTGCGCAAACATGTATAGTGACAATGGAACCACATTTGTAGGTGCCTCAAAACAGTTTGAAAACGAAGTAATCGAAGTAATTGAGACACCAGCATTACAGAACACATTTAACTAACATGGGAACCCATTTCATCCCACCAGCTGCACCACATTTTGGAGGAATCTGGAAAGCAGGAGTGAAGTCATATGAAACGAGTCATTGGAGATTGCACCTTGACTTACGAAGAACTGACAACTTTGACATGCCAAATCGAAACTTTTTTAAATTCAAGGCCACTTTGTCCATTAACAGAAGACATAGATGACATAAATGTGTTAACTCCTGGCCACTCTCTAATAGGAGATAATTCGTAGCCCCACCTGAGTCTATTGGTACAGAAACAAACAGCCTCTCAATCAGATGGAGACTGGTTCAAAAACTAAAGAGAAACCTCTGGCACGCTTGGTGTACAAAATACCTTACAAGATTACAGCAAAGATATAAATGAAAAAGCTCAAATGAAAATATACGAGTAGGCACCATGGTGCTGATAAAAGAAGAAAATGTAAATCGTAATCAATGGCCCCTAGCGAGAATCACGGAGACCCACCCAGGAAAGGATGGCGCCGTTCGAGTAGTAACTATAAAGAAAGCAGGAGGCACGTTAATGAAAAGACCGATTCATAAATTGATTCCTTTGCCAGCAGATGAACAGCAAGAGCTTCCGTCCTCAAAAATTACAAGTAACGGAACAACGAGGGAAATAAGGCCACAAATTAAAAACGATAGGCCACAGAAATCATTGAAATCGGAACTACTGTATGCTGTAGTAGAATTTTTTATGCTTTTGTCTACCATCACTGCAGAAAAATGATTTAAAATCAACTACCCTCAACATGGAATATACGTAGAGCATATTGGATCGTCCAAAATTGATCGAGGTATCTTCCGGATGGAAATAGACCACTCCAAAAATAGAAGAGAAGCAGATAAGAAAGCAATATCAAGCGTTGTTCATCAGTTTACTAGTCTGTGCAACAAGTCCACAGAAATGACGAACGAAGTAAAGTGTACATCTTTAGTACACCATTTGGAACAGTTAGAGAATCACACCAATTGGATACATGGCACCCTCAACACTGCGCATCATGAAAGAAGCAAGAGGGGATTGTTCGGAAAATTTTTAACCGCAGTTTTTGGAATCAACGATGAAGCGCATGAAGACTTCGATGCTCTGAACAAAAATCAGCAACAGTTAATCAAAGCATCGAGTCACCAAACGAGGGTCATAATTTCAGCCCTCACAAAATTCAATGAAACAGAAGCCAGAATTCAGAACAAATTGCAGCATTTCCAAGACAAATTTAATCAAGGAATAGAAGTTATCAGTTAAATGCAGAGCTCGTATAAACAAATAGATACCAATGCATTAAACATTCACATTTTTAGTGCATATCAAGTGGCACTAAACTTTATAAGCAAAATCAATGAATACTACGACAAATTGTTGAACATAGATTTCAACAGAGGAACAATATATGATCTCATCTCACCAGTATATGTTCACTCCGTCATTGAACAGAACAATCAGAAGTTTCCGAGTAATCTGAAGATTGTCTCGTCGTCATTGATAAAGACCAAGATGACAGCCAATAAGACACACATTTTGTTTGAAAAAACACCTATTGGTCTCTCGACCTTCCAGATGGCTGTATTGCAATTGACTGCAATACGCAATTATATTTTGAGCTTCAAGAAGATGAACTCCAGCAATGCATCCTGTCATATTCTCATCATTTCATCTGCTCTCCAGTTTCAGTAAAAACATAGAAACAAATCCGTCGTGTATCATCGATGAAATTTATGAACTACCAGAACCGAAACATTGTCATATCCAAAAGAGCAAAATTCAAAGCATTATATGGAAGGAACTCTGCGCACCCAACACATGGATGTTCATGACCGAGTCTCCAACAAGCATATCTGTAATTTGCAATGGTGTACGGGAAGATGTTGCAATAAATGCAACAGGAATCATTCAAACTTCCCAGGAGTGCATCATTAAAACCAAACAGAATAGCTTAACTCCCACAAGAAGCACTACTATTACCGTGCTGGGCAGCTATTCCAAAAAAGTACCCATAATAATAAATGGTACAGTCAGTGTTAGGACTTCTCGAATTCTACCTTTTGAGTCAGTTGTCAGATTATCCAACAACCTTGAAGAATTGACCATTGCGCAGTCATTAGTAGCACCACTGTCATCATAATAATGTTCATCGGTATTGCAGCATGGCAGATTATCAAAATCATTTTCAAACGCCGACAAAATAAACGAAACAGAAGAAAAGATCAAAGCGAAGACAAAAACGATGAATATGAACTGCAATCCCTCCGCTCGTCCATTCTAGAGAGAGAGGAAAATGTCTAATTTCGAAATTAGCCATAAAAATAAAAAATAGGTAAAAATTAAATAAGTTAGCATAGCATACATTTTATTTAGGATAAAACTTTACTATTGTTTTATATTGTAGATTGTTTTATAAGTTACAACCTTGCAATGTTATAGCACCTTGACAAATCACGTAATAGTTTATTTTAAAAACATAATTCTTTAAGTTTACATGTTTAAATAGTGGTTTTGACAAACCACGTATTAACTAATTTAAAAACTTTCATTGTTCTTGAACCGGCACGTTATATTTAATTTTATAATTTTAATACAGCACGATTGGTAACAAATTTGGGATATAAAAGAAACGCATTTCTCTGAATAAAGACAGATTCAACCATTGTACGGTGTCTCTCAGTTCTACGACAATTTACTGTGCCCAAGCCTCCTTGGCCATAGCAGAGAGTGAGGCTGCTCTCTGACAGTAAAATAAACCACTAACGCTCTTACTGTCCCGCTGCTTAACTCAAGCCGTAGTTAAGCAAGCGTAATCTTCAGGCACAGCCTGAACATAGGGACATCGGACAAAAACTAGATCAAAATGATGTTGAAAGTATACCTTTTTGGCTTAAAATCGATCTGACAATATTTTGAAAGATCTTTTAATGATATATCTAATATTGCATATCCACACATTTTTGAGACGGACGCATGCAAAAGTTGAATGTACTAAGAGGGCTAATACGGCGGGCCCTGACATCATTATGGCAGGATCGACTATTTCTTCATCCTCGCAAATCGGATTACTGGGTGTCTCGGTCCACAGCAATATGTCCTGGCATGACCACATTGCTAACATCGCAGTATCACCCTCCCAGAAGCCAAGCTATTTCTCAACAAAAAACTGTATACACCACAGCAGTTGCTCTTGCTCTATAAAGCGCAAATAAGACCGTGCTTAGAATTTTGTTCACACATCTGGGGTGCCGCACAGATACTTTCACGGCAGATGTTTCCAGAATTTGGCCCGCCTCATACCTCCCCTGTCACCGCCTGTTAGACAGTCGCGACAGGTAGCAAGAGCGCACCAGTTCTTCGTACAACTGGAGAAATCTAGAACGTCGCTTTCCAAGAACTCCTTTGTCTGGCGTACTGCATCACTGTGGAACTCCGTACTAGGACATCTTTTTCCCCCTAATTACAACCTACAACTATTCAAGAACCATCAATATCTTAGCACAAACACCACTCGTCGAGCGCCATAAGATCTCCCTTTAGTGTGTGTGCCACTGCCATAAAAAAAAGTTGTTGATCAGGACTTAGTATATATCGGTTACGGCTTTTAGTACAAAGTTGATTAAAATCATCTAAAGGCACGATTTTGCAAAACTACAATTGAAAAGTTAGGTCCGGGTATTTATTTCTTGTTTTGTCATATAAACGTATATCCGACGTATAAACATTTACTCTTTAAGCTTTATTAAAATCTTACCAACTCCTAAGTAACTATTTTATGGTCCTTATGACCATTAACTCACATATTATTTTGAAATTGCGTTAATCTGATACAAATATTGCAATAATTTCTTACCAGCCACCATTCCAAAAGGGATCCGAACGGGATTAACGGGATACTCTACTCTTCCTCCGTACATTCCATTTGCCAGTACTCTCCCCCCTCTATTTTGAATGGGTGTATCGAAGCCTGCTTGGATAATGGAGGGAATGGCATAGGCGGGGAGCTGATAAGGAAAACTGTATTGATAGAAATGCGGATATTGAGGTTGCATAAGTTCTGGTTTTAAAGTCGTTCGGACTCCATATTGACGTTGACCGGTCGCTAGAATCGGTTTTTTGGCAGACTGACGCAGGGAGCTCGAGCCGTACATTTGACGTGCCGCTCCCGGATGGACGGGTGAAGTTGCATTTGTCGAAAATTCGGGATCGCATAATCCTGAAAAGAAAAATATATGTATTATTTACTTTCTGATATAATACTAAAATATTTTCAATTTAAGAATTCGTATACCTACTTAGACCTTTAAATTTATTTGATAATTCGGTCTTACAAATACAAACTAGCTACATTTAAAAAATATTTAAAAAAACCTACAGGTCCAGTAATCATATGTTTTAAGCAATATCACATTAATTACATCAAGTTTAAATTCAGTTGAAAATTCTAGTTAAACATATGCACAAAATTATAGTTTTTATTAGCCAGAGGTAACGTGATTTTTTTAGGTAGGGTCACTTAATTAGCAGTAATGCAATTTATACCCTGGGACAACGACCGAAGAGATCCTATACTGAAAATATACACAACTCTGGTTAGGGATCGGCAAGACAAGAAATCTTGTCTTGTCTTGAAATGTTTTCAAGAAATAAAAGAAATCTTGTCTTGACCATTTATTGAGAGTTGGTGTCTTGTCTTGACTCAAGAAATCTTGAAATTTCTTGATATCTTGACAAAAGGGGAACCCCCGTTTAAAAGTAGCGGTAAGATTAGCTGATGTGATATTTATGTTCTATGCGTGGAATCGAAATTCAGGCGGACAGGGCCAGGGTAGTATTATTTTACAGTTCGTTGTTTCATACGCGCTGTTTACGTAGCGAAATTTACGCCACTGAAAAACTCGCTTTGCTCGGTTCGTTTTGATTCCAATATCTTAGGCCATAACATATCCAAAAATGATAAAAAATGCTCTGAAAATAAAAAGTCATTAAGCATTAAAAATTGATCCAATTTAATTTGGCCCACAAGACATTTTCCAAAATTAAAATATAAATTTCAATTTTGTTTGTATATGCCTGTTATTTTAATGGTCAATGTTCCGAAACCTTTCCAATCTTTTTTGCATATTTTTACATTCCCCCTTTTCTGTGCGCCATTGATGTAGACCCGCTTTGCAAAGTAGTTTTTGACCCGAAAACCTTAAGCCATAACATATACAAAAATTATAAAAAAATCCTTTGAAAATAAAAACCTACACACAGCGTCAAAAGTCTTGGACCTCCGACTACTTTTCTCATAAAACATGATACAAGCATGTCTGCCTGAAAACTTTAATATCTACTTTAATAAATAGTCAAACAAAGTGATTCAAAAAAGAAAATGCTAACATAAGATGAAGCTACTAATGAATTACAAAGTGAATCTACTGCCGTAATCAGTGGACTATATGCAGAGTGTTAAGAGTTTTTTAAGAGTTTTTAGATAAACATAAATTCTTGACTCTCCCCGTATGAAACAGAGACTAAAGTTTGACTAAGGTCTTAGGGTGGATAACTTTGCCAATGAATTGTCTATAATGTAATATCAAAAATCTAAGTCAAAATTGAAGATTTTTTAATACCGAATGAATTCAAAATTTAGGATTTCTCTGAAAAATCTTAACACTCTGTACCTACATAGTCTACTGGTTACAGCAGTACTTCAAGAATTTTAAAGATTTTCTTGATTTCTTTGAGAAGTAATTTCTTGTCTTGTCTTGAAATCAAGATACGATCAAGACAAGATCAAAAAGTTTTCAAGATAATTATGACCCCTAACTCTGGCGGAGGAATAGGTATGTTGTCTCACAAACACGAATCCTCCACAAATATATAGAACATATCTACAACGTAAAAATTGTCAAATGGAACCGTATATATCAACAAGTCAAAAAAATATTTTTGCATTTTTATACGATGGTTTTAATATCAAGTAAATCTCACATATTCTATATTTTGTGCCTGACATTTTTACTGACTAATTCTACCGCTAATATAATTGTTTATTTTCGTTGTGATTATAGTCCGAGAGCCAGCGTCAATTTTTGGTAATTATTTTAGACCGCTTGAATTTAACTTATATAGTATGTTCACATTTAGACAACCACTGAACCGACCGTCAGCGCTGGATGCTGCGGCGGGAAGATGAGATAGCTGTAGAAAAAAATTCGGAATTATTTTAGACCGGTTGAATTTTTTATGATAAATTGTCTATGTTAAATAATTTAAAAAAATAAATAGTCAGCTGCCTGCCGGAAGCAACGTTGTACGTCAGCTGGTCATGAGAAGTGGTAATAAAATTGAAAAAAAAAATGATTTATAACCTAGTGAAATTTTTTTACATGACTTAGGACTCATGTTGAAATATGAAAATACTAGTCAGCTGGGTGCATCGTACGACAAAGACCGTCAGTTGGAGCAATAAAGTATCATTACGGTCATTCATCCAAGCGCCGCGCCGTAGTTTAAGTGGTCCAACTAACGACCTTCGTCTCAATACTCTCAATAGGCATTCAGCTGATGAGAATTTTTCAATTTTAGTTTATTAGAACTATTATATAGCTAAATTTCAATTAAATATTCATTAATTTACCAAAGATATAGTAAGGTAAAGTCCACATATCATTAACGCTTAAAATTCATTTTCTTTTTATTCAGATATTCTTGAAATATTCGAAAATTCAACGATTTACCAAAAATATAGTTAGGTACGTAAAGTTCACATATAATTAACACATATAACTGAGTTTGTTTTCATTCAGATATTGTTGAAATAATTGAAAAAAAAGTTTACAATGTGTTTATGCAATACCTCCTAGGTAATGGTTTATGGCATTAAGAATTATCTTCATCATTGCTTTGATTATCGTCTGTTGAATAATCTATTTAAATGTCATCGTGAATGTTTCTTGCCTCTGTTTCACTGTTATCTGTACAAAAGAAATAAAAAAAATCTTGTGTGTGCTTAAGACCACACGATAGAAGTGAAAACTTCAACAAGCGGGGCAAGGCAGTAATAATTAATATTTTTAGTATTGACTTTACCCGAATGAGCGTTACATAGTCGAGCGTCTCAGTCTCATTCAAGACCCACAAAAAGGCGCTGAGCGTGCCTAAAGAAGTTTTCACTTCAATTACCCGAAGGAGCGTTACATAGCCTAGCGTGACGGCTCAGTTTCATTCAACATCCACAAAAAATTGCTGACCGCGCCTAGAGAAGTTTTCACTTCAAAAATATTTATCAAAATCATGTTGATGGACATGTTTCCTGAAAAAATTGAAAAATAAGTTTTTTCATACCTTCAAAGTCTTCATCAATACTTGTGATGCTTGTAACTGATGGCGGCAATTGATTTCCTTCTAACCATTTGAGAAAATACTTTTCATCTCGTTCTCCCCAACCGTAGTCAGATGGCGAGAATTCGGATGGTATCGGAAGATGTGCGTGACTCCAGAAATGTGCGATATATGATGTTCGGAGAAAATGTTGATGCAGTTCAGATCTGCAAGGCGGGAACATGGAACCAACAATTCCTTTTTCTAAATGCAGTATTTGCTCATTATTTTTACTGCTAAATGGTTTTTATACGAACAACGTTGACGTCAATAATTCTATCAAATGCATATAATTTACAAACATAATCTTCCAGTGTTGTAAAAAGTTGATTTAAATTACTATGAGGTAGATTTGAAATTTCACTCAAAACTTGAATATATGTTGGCGGCTTTCGTAAAATGTTAAAATCACAGCCCGTTAGCGCATGAAAAGCTGACAACGACGAACATAGTTCTGCACCCAATATTTCATACAACTTCGTGCTATTGATGTTTCTTGGATTATTTCCAGTACCTACCGACATGTATTGAAATTTTTAAATTACTTTTAATGAAATTCATATTTGCAAGCATAATCACCAAAAAAATATCAGTATCTGAGCATCTAATTGTCACATGGACATCAAAATCCACATTGCAAACATGAAACACAATTTTCGGTACATGACAAGCGTGGTTCTATTGTTGTTATTACTTTGTTTTGTTGTACTTCATATTTATAGCAGTGTAAATAATTCACACAAAATTATTTTATTCTCAATAAATGGTGCCATGTAATCCTTTGACCAATCTTCGATAATAAATTCAACCAAAGCTTCTCATATTTTTCAATGCTTCAGAGAAATAATAACAATAGAACCACACTTGTCATGTACCGGTCACGAAGAAGCCGACACAAAAATTGTGCCATGTTTGCAATGTGGATTTTAAGGCCCATGTGACAATTAGATGCTCAGATACTGACATTTTGGTGATTATGCTTGCAAATATGAACTTCATTAAAAATAATTTAAAAATTTAAATGCATATCGGTACTGGAAATAATCAAAGCAACATCAATATCACGAAGTTATATGAGACATTGGGTGCAGAATTATGATCGTCGTTCCTCTATCGAAAAGGCAAAAAAAAGTTTAACTTTATGAAAGTTGCCAACATATTCAAGCTTTGAGTGAAATTTCAAATCTACCTCATAGTAATTTAAATCAACTTTTTACAACACTGGAAGATTATGTTTGTAAATTATATGCATTTGAAAGAATTATTGACGTCAACGTTGTTCGTATGAAAACCTTTACAAAACCATTTAGCAGTAAAAATAATGCGCAAATACTGCAATTAGAAAAAGGAATTGTTGGTTCCATGTTCCCGCCTTGCAGATCTGAATTGCATCAACATTTTCTCCGAACATCGTCGCACATTTCTGGAGTCACGCACATCTTCCGATACCATCCGAATTCTCGTCATCTGACAACGGTTGGAAAGAACGAGATGCAAAGTATTTTTTCAAATGGTTTGAACGAGATCAATTGGCGCGTCAATTACAAGCATCACAAGTATTGATGAAGACTTTGAAGGTATGAAAAGATTTTTTCTATTTTTTCAGGAAAACATGTCCATCAACATGATTTTGATAAATATTTTTTTTTTGGTTTCTTTTGTACAGATAACAGTGAAACAGAGGTAGGAGATATTCACGATGACCTTGAAATAGTTTATTCATCAGACGACAATCAAAGCAATGATGAAGATAATTCTTAATACCATAAACTCATTGTAAATTTTTTTTTCGATTATTTCAACAATATCTAAATAAACACAAACTCAATTTTATGCGTTAATTATGTGAACTTTACGTAACTATATTTTTGGTAACTCTTTTTAATTTTCGAATACCTATTTCAAGAATATCTGAATAAAAAAACTGAATTTTAAGCGTTAATGATATGTGGACTTTACCTAACTGTATCTTTGGTAAATCAACGAATATTTAATTGAAATTTAGCTATATAATAATTCTAATAAACTAAAATTAGAAAATTCTAATCAGCTGAATGCATATTGAGACGAAGGTCGTCAGTCGGACCACATAGGCTACCGCGCGCCCCTTGGATGTATGAGCGTAATGATAATTTATTGCTCCAGCTGACGGTCTTTGTCGTACGATGCACCCAGCTGACTATTATTTTCATATTTCAACATGAGTCATAAGTCATGTAAAAAAATTTGGCTCGGTTATAAATAATTTTTTTATTCAATTTTTACCACTTCTCATGACCAGCTGACAACGTTGCTTCCGGCACGCAGCCGACTATTTATTTTTTAAACTATGTAACATGGACAATTTATCATAAAAAAAATCAACCGGTTTAAAATAATTCCGAATCCCATTTTTTTTACAACTATCTCATCTTCTCGCCGCAGCATCCAGCGCCGGTAGCCCAGCTGACGGTCGGTTCAGTGGTTGTCTATATAGGAACATACTATAAAAGTTAAATTCAAGCGGTCTAAAATACATTCCAAAAATTGACGCTGGCTCCCGGACTATTAGAAAATCAAACACAATTTATGTATATATTAAAAAAAATACGATATTAAGCGCCTGAAAACAGTGTCTTCTTAAAATTTTTACTTTTCCGGTGCCTAATTGTGTGTTTTTTGCCCAAGAAAAGGAGAAGAAAATTTGCTGCTCCCTCAGTGGACTTTTTTGTTAAAAATTTTCGAATGTGTTTCATGAAACAGTATATCACGGTTTTCAATAATGGTACAAAATAAAAACTGTCAGTGTTATATTACACGGTTTATACTGGTTTATTTTTAAATAAGATTAATAACATGAATGCCCATAAGATTAATGCCTGAAAAAAACGATTCTGTACGAAAAACTCGAATGTATTTAAAAACAAATATATTTTCAAATGCACCATCATGTCGAAAGTCATAGAGAAACTGATCAACGAACAGCTCTTAAAATGTCTCGAAACGGCAGGCATCATAAGCGATCGCCATTAGAGGTGCGTACAGACCTGACGCGACGCGCGCGCGACACGCACGCGACAGTCTGTCCGAGGCGCGTTACTACCCGTCTGCTGTCGGTTTTTCGACGGCAGATCAAAGAACGAGCGAGGCGCAGTGTGGACGGGTACTAGTAGGCGCGTAGCAATCGCGCGAGAAATCATGGAGGCCTGGAGTGCAGAAGTTCAATTCGTAGCGAGCGCGTCTCGCTACATGGCTCACAGTAGGCACGCGAGACGACCGCGCGCGTCGCGTACGCGTAGCAGGCGCGCGGGCGGCGCGTCGCGTGTGTGTCGCGCGCACATCTCGTGAGGTCTGTACGAACCTTATGGCTTCCGCAAACAATCTCCTAACTTACGTAGACCAAAGCAATCGAGAGCTATGGCAACTTTTCCTAAGTCCTTCTCGAAAACCTACCTATATATGCGAACGGCAGCCAGTCATACAGTGGAGAGCTAGGTTCGTCGATAGAAAAATTCTATAATGTTATTAAATCCTGAAAAGTAATTTTTGGAGGAGCTTTTCAATAAGGCATATTTTTTTCCCCAAAATAAATACTTTATTCTTTCCCCACTAATGAGGAGACCCCTAGATATAAAACACCAAATATACAGTACAATTACAATCACATGTATAAACAATATAGCAATAGAAAAGAAGCTTACATAAAATTGACTATTATTGACAATCGTGAGATACAAACTGTTAGGCAAATATCCTGCGTACCGATTAATAGGTCACTAGAATGATGGTAAACAGCGCACAGGGATTAAAATTCATGAATTTTATTCTGCCGCAAGACTATAACATAAGATGTGTATAATCACTCAATCTACAGAAAATCTAAATTTGCAAAAGACAGCTTTACAATAGGTAAATGATATTACTTACAAATCATGAAGTAAGGATTCTAAATCTTAAAATATTCTCCAAATAAATACCAGTATTAGTATATGTACGGTACATGCAACACCAAAACACTTCAAATCATAAACTGACTTCTCCTAACTTGGTACGCCACATCCAGCCAATGATAACAACAAGGGCATAACATGCAAACGGTGGTTTAATCCAAAAACACGCAAAAATAGATATCGCCATCAAGCAAAGCAATATACGTATGCCAGAGTGGTACCCGTGGAGAGAACCCTAAAAACAATTGTTTGTCTTAGCAAAAAGTAAATATCTAATATTGAAATGATTACTCATAACCTAACTAGTTTTTCATCTTACCTATAGAACTATCTATAGGGCCTATTGCCTGGTAATAGCCATTCGTACAAAACGAATAGCGTCTATTCTAGAGACTTCTGCAAAATCAATAATCGTCAATTCCAAGAATCGGCAACATGACAGCAACAGCAATACATAAATTCTTCTAGGAAGATTGAAAAAGAGAATTAATTCCACTGAAAGACTGCATGAAAATTTTGGTAACTTACCACGTGGAGGTAGAATTCCAATAACTCAACAAAAACTTTTATAGGTAGCCTCCATGACCCTGGTTCGAGTCGAAATACTTAAATGTAACAAAAATATCATAAACTAATGACCCTAATTACTTGAACCAGTCCATGATGATTTACACCTCGAAAAGGCCACAAAGGACGCCGGCTTATCGACTCGTCGCCCAGACGGCACGGCGTAAAAAGGAAAGACCCTTCCCTCTCACGGAACGTATTTCATCACCTTGACTAAGAAACATTGCTGCCAACTTAACTTAGTTGAAATAGCGAGTCCAAGCGCAGGAAGAACCATCTACGTCACAGCTCGGTTAACCGAACTTCTGCTCTACACCATATTCGCCAAGCGGCGAGTAAATATGCTTTACTTGGGAACCTCGATTCTTGAACCTGTCTAACCTAACTGTCAAAATCATATGGTGTGCCTGTCTTACGGTTAAGCCTCATAGGTGAATGACACTTTGACACTTAAAAAATGAAAACACGAAATCTCTTCGAAAGGAAATAATACACCGAAACACAATTAGATAAACTAATTATAATATACATTAGATGACTTTTATGATCTCCCAATCGTTTGAGGTATGTACTGCTAGCAATTGATTAAAATAATAGACATACTCAAGGTTACATTTGTATCGAACAAGTTTTTTAAGTTTTTATTAACTTTTAGATCAAAGAAAAGCGTGTGAGCGGGTTCCCGTGTAATAAAAGGAGGGCTGAAGTATTAAATCAATGAAGTCAATAGCCTAGCAAATTGAATTGCACAACCAGAACTTTTAAAGAGGTTTCCGAACCTAGTCGAGTACCTACTGCTCAGAAAGGGATAAAAACCAAATCAGGTGTTAGCATCATATCATAAGCATCTAGTACATCATAAATGAAAATATATAAAAAGTGTATTCAATAACTTTCATGACAAAACAAGGTAATGTACTTCATACACTGAACCTATATTGGAATAATCCAAACTAAATTGTGCTTATAAATAAAAATAAATATAAACTAAGCAAAGCAGTAGCATTTGTTCATGCCAAAATTTGAAAATGCTACAGAGCTACGGCGAATCTCATGCACTGGCTCGACATATCCAAAGCATTTGATAGGGTGTGGCATGATGGATTGTTAAGCGAACTGATAACATATGGACTACCACCAGCACTGCTTTTACGGCTTTCCAATTTATTAAGGGGTCGAACCATCGGAGTTGGTGTTAATGGACATCTATCGGATGAATTTAAATTCAATGCCGATGTTTTTCAAGAGTGTATGTTATCTGCCATACTGTTCTTGTTCTACATCAACGATCTCTTAGACAGGACAAACAATTCTATTTACAGCTTTGAAGACGATAGCTCTCTTATATCCTCATTCATGTCGCAGACTCCAATGACTGATGCTCGTTCCCAAAGCGAGCAAGAAAATCAGATTGCTGCCATCATGGAATGGGGTGAGGAAAACAATGTCGAATTTAACGCAGGAAAAACTCAAGCAGTCTGCTAAAAAACAAACATCGCAGAACCTGACTTATCAATGACAAGGCAAACATTGACCTCATCCATAAGCTTGCTGGGCGTCAACGTAGGAGACAATATATCTTGGCGAAATCATGTCACCAAAATCGCCAAGGTAGCAACACAAAAGCTAGGAGCACTCTATAGAGCCAAAAAGTTGTATATAACTCATCAGCTCTTAATGCTCTATAAGACCCAGATAAAACCATCTCTGAAATACAGTTTCTGTGTGTGGAGCTCAGCACCTCAACACTTGCTCAAGATATTGGACTCCATACAAAGCAGAGCAGTCCGTCTTGTGAATGACTCAGAGTTGACTAAAGACCTTGTAGCCTTGAACATCGAAGAAAAGTGACGAGCTCTTTACTATTGATACTACTTCGGAAGGAGTTCGAACGATCTTACACTTATAATTCCGCTTGGAGATATGCCAAACAAAAACCATGCACATACGACTGAGCGTACGATTCAGTTGCGAACACGTAGGACATCGCTGTTAACGGGAATCCTTTTCCAGGAGAACTGCTTCGTTCTGGAATGGACTTCCGATTAACGTCTTTCTTGAAATCTATAACCTACAGCGCTTTAAGTCCAGCGTCCACCCTAATCTCCGCACATGAGTGGTATAGGATTTTCCTTTTGTGTGTATACCGGACATAAAAAAAAATCAGACGAGATGAGTTGCAGAAAATTTCCATCGATGATATAGAAGATAAAGGCATTATCCTCATTATCAAAAACTGATAAACCCACGATATTCTTGCGGGGGGCTTGAATATAAAGGAAATTTATGGGTAATATTCTGCCCTAATAATTTTTTGTCACCTTCAACAGATTGAGTAAGTTTTTATGAGGTGTTACGGAGGAATATATTGAATAATCTGTGTCCACCAAGATTAAAAATGGTTCTTATGAAACAATCCACATTAAAAGCTGAAATATATGTGAACCTGAGGAATGCACAAAACGGGGCATCATGGTAGAAAAACTTCAAATTATTCAGAACCCCGCAGTACTTGTTACGATCAAATATTAAATTGAGCGATTGTTCAAATTTAATAATTCAAATTTATTAATGCGAGTAACAACAGAAGCTAATTCTGCTGTATTGTTAAATTTCAAGTCAAACCTTCCGTCCCTGACTACCACTATGAACTTAATTTTTTTAAACATTGACCCACATTTTTTCGGTTTAAATACAAAATAGAAGATGTAAAGATTAATTTCTACACAAAGATCGAAAATATTTCCAATTTTTGCTCCTCCAAAAACCAGTTGCTCATCAGCATACGATTCAGTTGCGAACACCTAGGACATCGCTGTTACGGACTCGTTTTTCAGGAGGACGCTTCGCTCTGGAATAGATTAGGCTAGAGTAACGTCTTTCCCGAAAACTATAACCTAC
Organism: Pissodes strobi; assembly: GCA_016904865.1. NCBI lineage: Eukaryota > Metazoa > Arthropoda > Insecta > Coleoptera > Curculionidae > Pissodes > Pissodes strobi. The sequence continues at coordinate 78,463 of MU183156.1, forward strand.
AGCGCTTCAAGTCCAACGTTCACCCTCATCTTCGCATACGCACCGCTCGTTGAGTGGTATAGGATTTTCGTTTTGTGTGTATTCTGGATATAAAAAAATCAGAAGAGATACATCGCAGAAAATTGCCATAGATGATATAGAAGATAAAGGCATTATCCTCATAATCAAAAACTGATGAACTCACGAAATTTCTTGCGGAGGACTTGAATATAAAGGAAATTTATGGGAAATATGCTGCCCTAATAATTTTTCGTTAGTTGTTAAAAAATTTTGAACACGCTTTCAAATCTAACGATTTAATTTTATACAACTTTTACATTCCACACCACTGCTCGCATTCCAAAGAGAAATTAAAATCCATGGCGATACTACTAACGCCATCTCTTGTTTAAACAACAAAGAAAGCTAAAATCAAAGCAGCCTCGAAAGGCATCTGACCAATCACAGCGCTTCCTACAAAAAGCCGCTGTATCCCGGCGATATTACTAGCGCCATCTGTTGTAATCACGTTTACTCATCTGAACCCGGCCGCGTATCCTACTCCGAGTCGACGAATCACAGCGCATCCTACAGGATAGCCACTTCACCCAACCTAAAACATTCTAGCACTATAGCTAGGAAGTTTTAGGATTTTCTAGGGAGCATTAAAATTCCGATTTTTAATAATCGAATTTCATGAGAACTGGTCAGCAGATTTCAACCGAACTTGTGTTAAAATTCATAACGTTAATTTGGACAATCGCTGACGTAATGTTTTCATAACTTCTCAGTATTTACATTATTTGCCCTTCCTATTTTCGGAGGATGTAGATTATCCCGCCAGAAGGAAGGGGCAGTGACAAAGGGCGGTGACAACTTCTACGAGTTGATCTAGCTATCACGTTCTAGTATAGAGTAGCATCTCGACTCTCACCCAAGTAAGTCGCGCCAAGGGGGGCTCCGCTTTTTCTCGCCCAACCTTCCACTCTACCCCGGGAAGTTTTCACGTTTTGAGACCTCATAATCCCTCTAGTTCTCTACTCAAGTGAATTGTGGTATCCAGCCACAGTCATCGTCGTCTCAAGCCTACAAAAAGGTTTTATCGGCACCCTGTCTGCCATTATATTCACTCAAGACGCTGTACCTTCGCTGTACTGGCGCCCCATGGCAATCGCCCATGGGAGTTCTCACAATAGAGTCTTGTCTCTAGCCAATATTAATCGAGTCTTATCTCGAATCTCAAGTAACTCGTTTACAATCATTTTCTCAACATCTTAAACGTGGTACTATCGCTGTACTAGCATTCCCATTGGTCTTGTCCATGGGTTCTCAATATTAATCGATTCTCGTCTCGAATCTCAAGTAAGTAAACTCACACGTTTACATTCACATTCACTCAAACGCGGTACCATCGCTGTGCTAGCGTTCCCATTTGGTCTTGTCCATGTGTGTTCACATTCTCCAGGCTTTATCAAAGTATAACACTGGTTTGTTATACTCTGGCATTTTTCTAATATAAGGATTACTCTGCACTAGTCTGCAAATATTCTCTGGCCTTATTCTCATATAAGGACTACTCGGCACTTGTCTGCCAATATACTCAAGCTCTCACAAAGACTATTTCCCCTAGACGGATCTCAGCTTACCTATGCTACCTGCATAGCATGTTTAACAATCATTTTTGCGTGTATAAAAACCGCACTCACAAAGGCATCCAGGCCATGCTATTATGTAATAACTGCATACCATATCGAACTACTACATTCAAGTCCTTCTTATTTGCAAGAAATTGAACCACATTGTATATAGAAGCTACCACAAAGACTTAGTAAGTGTTAAAGTGACTTTAATGAACAGTTAACAGAGCAGCGGCTGGGGCTTGGAATACCCCTCCACAGTAGGCCCTCCAAGCACTCCATCGCGAACCTCTCAGCTCTCTTTTGTACTGCCCCCGGGCCTCTTTATATAGGTCCCAGTCAGTATCAACCCGCTTTGTCTAGCCCTATTAAACAGCCTCCTTAGCTGTTTCCTAAGGGTCTCTAGGGTGGAATTCCACCAAGGAGTTTTCCCTTTACAATGACGCTTAGTCACGAGGCAGCTGCTTTATCTAAATTTCTATCTCGATGTGAGATAGTGATTATCTTACCTATATCTTTAATTAATTGAGGCGTAATTATGCTCAATTATCGTTGATGTGCCAAGGGCCAAATAAAAAAAGTAATTGAAATTACTTATTTGGAGTTATAAGACTCATTTATAGAGAGGTTGTACCTCTATTTTTTCTATTTATCATTAAATTCAAATTATGTTTTATTTAGGTTTGCCCAGAGTCACTAATTGGAACGCAATTCCATAATTTTCTTTTGAATTTAAATTTCAGTCATTATTTCTTTTAAATTTCATATTGTAAGTAAAGCAAAGGATATGTTAAGTAACAGTAGTTATTTATAATTTTTGCTCAACTTAAAATTGTAATTTAAGTTTCCGATTATACCTGCTTTAACCAGTAAATTTTCAAATTGTTGATTGCTTCCTCATGTGTAACAGTCTCACTGAGGTCCACACGATATTTTCTTGAATATTCTTTAATTAGCGATTATAACATTTCCACCCTTAAGCTTTTATTTTTAAATTTTTAAATTTTTAATTCGTTTTTAATTGAAATTATTTGAATAAATAAAAGTGAGAGCTAAATGTTCCTTGAGTTACCCTGTCGCTGCTCAGATACCTCTTATTGCGGTGGCGCTATAAGGGTGTGAGTTCAAATCCTGAAAATTCAATTATGTATGGGCGCCAGATCTAAAGTAGACCGAAAGATGAGAAAAGATAAGCTAAATTGCCAGATTACATTATCCAGAATAAGACACCAATGTAAGGAAAGTAAACGCAAGAAATAAAAGATATGCTTTCCCTCACAAATTTTAATAATAATCTTTGACTACTGAATATATTTTACAAAGTTTACACCTGAATTCCAACTACCAATAATTACATTTGGTATAGGTAAGATAGAATAAGCGATACTTAACAAGAACTGATCCTAGAGTACAATATAATGAGATAGTTAATGTATATAAAACTTTCCATACAACCATAGTTAAAATTAATGGTCCTGATAACCAAATAGCCCATAAGTTACAATCAGCCCAATAATAAGTCAAGAATATTTCATTACATAATCCCAAATCAATTCTAATCAAAATGTTTTACCAATTAACAATCTGTATAGGTAAGATAAAATAAGCAATACTTAACAAGAACTTCGATTATCTATGATATTTAGAAAATCTGTCAAAATCGGGGTATAATTGTAAAATCTATCAGACGTCTCTGAGGGAAATTTAAAGGCTTATCTTTAATTTATATTATCAATTTAATTTCCAAGCCCTTGGAAAAAAATTAAATATAGCCAAATAATATTACTACTTGTTATGTAGTAACCAGAGTAAAGATAATTAAGAAATAATAGTTTAAAAAAATTTACAAATGGCAAGTTCCAGGATTAATACCGAATATGTACTCAGTATTCAATCACTATAATACATAGTAGGTATTCACTAAAGATAATTATTTTGATTGATTAGATCAAAATCCAAGTTACGAAGCATAAAGTTAAAGATATATAATCTCGTTTTGAGATACGGTAAAGATACTTAAAATTAAATTTTTGAAATGTTGGTTTTTCTGTTAAAAAAGATGAAATAATGAGTTATTGTGCAAACATTTCTAAAAGGTAAAAAGGATCACTTATCTTATTGGGATTCCAAACGAGAATGCTCAGGGCTCCAAACGCTTCTTCAGCAGAGTGGTTTCATAACCACGGAGTCATCCCGACCATTTAATTTCCACTTCCCAATCAACAATTACATTGCTACCCACCAGGCTACGATTTGGAATGGAACTGCGTCCTGGAATCTCCCGATCCTCTCCTACAATCTCCCCATTTGCCCATATGAATTGAAATTAAGTACTATCACTCGAACCAGTTCAAATTCAGGATTCCATCAAAGTTGGAGTTACAATTAGAGTAAAGTTAGGTAGAGTTAAGAGTAAATTTCAAAGTAGAATTAAGAGCCTGAAATAAAATAAAACGAACATCAGACGTATCAAAATGGCGTCCTCGTGCTGCTAAAGAAAACTCTCGGCTCTCCTTCAGTGTCGACTAATCCATACTAAAATGCCATGGAGTCAAAAATTATTATAATTCAGCCTAGCTGCCATCAATTTCCAGGAAAATTAAAAAACATTATGACGCCTCCGTCACCGCCTATACACCTTTTAGGCCAGAAGGTCTAATCGAAAAGGGACTCGTGCTTCAGCAACCATCGGTTTTATTCACGCAGACACAAAAACTGATTTTCGTAGGATGACACGAAATCAACCTTCAATACCCGAGTCGACACGAAGTCAATTCAAATACCACCAACTAAGTAAACATGAACTCACTTCCTAATTAGAAATTTCCGCGAAAAACTCGATCAAATCTCCTTCACAAAACATTCTGAATTATGTAACTGTCAAAACAAAGCACCTAGTTATGTCACAAACTAAAGAAAAGCTGTAAAATTAATAGATGCACATGAAATTCAAGATACCGGCAACCATATATACATCCAGTAACGTAGACAAATCAATTACATTAAAAAGAATTCCAATGGTGTGCTAGATTATATTGAAGTTTGCCAATGTAAGAAAATAAATTAATTATTTGTGGATATTCAACCGCGAATTGTTACAGAAAATTGAAAATTACTGACATTGGATCGAGCATATTCAAATGATTGTTACACGATATACATTGGCCTAAGACTAGGTTATTATTATTTTTTGCATGTATCCAACGTTGACTAAAAAAAAACATCGTGCTTGGCAAGTAGCAGGCGTTCGCCACGTCGCTGTAGCAGACCTGTAGAGGGAGCTGACACTAGGTTAACCTGTAAGTCCTGAATTAACCCATTAAGATTAACTTCGGAACAGGCAGAAGCGGGTCCAGTAGAGGTCCCAATGCGATCGCATGGTTACAGAATAGTTGGACATGCTAAGTATTAGCCAATCAGAAGATAAATCAATTGTAAAGACCAGTGATATCGCCTCATTCATTAATTTTTTATCTTTTACATAAATTTTAATTCTCATTCCTAGTCAATTTATTCATAAACTTTATTTCAAATAATTTCATCAATTATATTTATAATTTAATCATATTGATAATATCCATTTCACATGATACCATTGTTGTAATTTAATTGTAGAATTAATATATTGTTGTTTGAATTCCTTTGCTTAATTTATCGCAAGATTGAGGTCTGTGAGACACGAATTATAAGGGTAAATTTCTGATATTCTTATCTTTATAGCTATTGATATTCAAGTATTCATATTAAATTCGCATTGTCTCTAGGAACTCTGGCGCCCAAAAAAATTTCAGTTAATAAAAGGGACAACCCACCCCCTAAGGAAAATAAAAATGAATCTCATGCTTAATTAAATTAAATAAATTAACTTTCGCTACAAATTAGTGCCCAACTAAATTTATCCTTACAAATTGGCGACTGAGCTAGTATATCATTACACTCTCTTTTATACTACTGTTTGCAAATGCTTATAGAGGCCCTGACAAACCTAATTTCAATACATGGCTAGAACACCGATATAGCATAGCAAAAGCCTTAAAAGGAATACATTGTTTCACAATAATTTAATATAGGGCCACTAAGCTATTACATAATTTATTTTTCAACTTCCTAGTTATGATATCATTTGGTACCAAGTACTTATATATGCTTTTTAAAATTTAACGAGTTATCGATAACATTGTTCGGATTTTTTACTTTCGACTGGACGTCATTTTAATATTAATTAGAAAATAAGACTGTGCTACAAATTTGCATCGTTTTTTGTATTGTAAAACAGTATAGAACATCCGAAGAAATAATGAATGTTCTCTAAATCCCTAGGTGTTATAGCCATAAGCTCACAAAAGTTTAAAACATTCTTCTAGCATGTAAAAATACAGCGGATATTGAACGTATTATTAATTGTTCATCATTATATTGGCACATGAATAGACTTTAGATGCTCACGTAGACAAATTTATTTTTGGCGTGGATTTTGCAAATTAAACTGTATTATATCAGGATATAAATCCAGAAAGCATCAAGTTGCAATACGACCCAAGCCAGCATATTCTCTTCATGAATGGATTCATTCAGCGTTGGGCAGGGCCAAAATCGATCGGCGCACACAAGGCAACAGCGTCGAAGCAACCGGATCTGCTTTAAAAATATATGGCACAAAGGAGGGCTGAGTTTTTAGGAAATCTCTGTATCACTCTACACAATTAGATTTGTTAGATATGCGGTATCGAATATTGTCTCTGATATCTGAATAGGTTCTATCAATAATTACATGCAGTAAAATGTGTGTACTATGACAAATTGCACTACACTTAGATTACAAAAGTTTTGGATATATAGAGTTGATTAAATAATGGCATAGTTTTTTATCAACACTCTATGAAATCAGATTTGAATGTTATCAGTAAAATGTATCTAAAAAAGAGGAACTAAAATATTCAGTTATCTGTGAAACCATTTGGAATGTCTTCGATGTTTTTACTGTAACCCGATCTGTTTGAAAGATTCAACTTGTCTTCTTTGAATAAACTGGGCATCTATTAAGCGAAGTAATTATTGTTATGTCGAGCGGTATTATGGTACGTTCTCATGGTGATAAATAAGCGAAACAACCACGAAGTCCCTGTAATGCTGATTTTACTATGGTTAAATCCGAATTGTAACGCTCTTTATTTTCTAAGTGGAGCAATTTGTCCAAGTCGAAATGTATTTATTTTTTCTCTTTAATTTAGGAATAATTTACCTATTTTAACTTAAAACACACTCTATAAACAATCCGGTTATAAGATGTAGTTTTAATCATCTCCTGATGATGGTAACATGATTAGCGAAGCGCACGCCGAATGCAAAAATTCTGCTTCGGTATTGTGGATAAAACTCTGTTTTAGTATAAGATGTATTTTAAAAGAAACCTGTAAAGATTTTTAGATTATATTTGTATAAATTGAGGGGTGACTATAATATCCTAACATTTTGTTGCTTAGTGAAATGAACCTTCATTTAGAGTTCTAAAAACTAAAAAATAAAATCCCAAGGACAAGATAAAAAACAAAATTAACAAACGGTTGGCCCTACGCAAGTGACAGTTACGATTCGGTAAAAAATTGAGCAAACTATAACTGTATTGACAATGTGACAATATGGTATAGTTGTAGGTTTTGAAACAAGGAGATAAATGCATTAAGTGACTCTTTTTCACCAAAAGTTACGTTGTTATACTGAAGTCTAAACTTGTAGCGTATATAGTTTACAGCAGATGATGGAACATTAGTTGTAAAAACTTGTGTATTTCTGATGTCTATTGTTTGATAAAACATTTTTGACCAGGTACTGTTGGTGGAAAAATCCTTTATTTCTAGCATTATTGACATATCCTGTACACAGGGTGGCGCATTTTGGATACATTTACGGGGTTTCTCGGTAATTAGTAAAGATAGAAGGATGCGGTTTTCGCGACACTGGGCTAATTTTTTGTTAAACAAAAGATACCGTAAACACAATTTTCCTAGGCGTCTTCGTTTTTGAGCTACAGGGCGATTTTAAAAATGTTGTATTCTCGGGCACTCCTCGTATCTCAGCTACCTGATAACTTACAGAAAAGATAAAAACGGATGCTTATAGTACTTTTTACGTAGAATTCAGTGGAGTGCCCGAAAGATACTGTTTTTTCGAGATATGACCCATACATATAATTTTTTAAATGGAACACCCTGTATTTTCCGTCATTAAATTGCTTTATTTTTTCCCATAAAAATGATATATAATACTTAACATTTTCTAATGTTGGAAATGGTAAAAATTGGAAAAAATGGCGAATTTATGATATATTCTTCTAGGTGGCTATGAATTTTATTTAAAAATTCGTAACAATACTCTATACAAATGTTGAATTACTTAAAATATTATTAATATCATAATATGACCCTATGTTATTTTAAGGGTACAAAATAAATTCGATTGTGGAAATGCCTATTTCACTGTTTAAAATCATAATTTGTAGAAATATACTTAGCTAAAAGTTAATTAAAGTAAACGTTATATTTTCAAAAGTGTCAAAAATCATATTAAGCAGATAGTGCCATTTAAAGCTATGTTTTTTTTTTAAATATTTTGGATTATAAAGCTTATGCGAAAGCTCTGAAGATCTATTAATTTTTTATATCGTGACAAATAACGGAGATATTTACGAGTTTTGCAGCAATTATCAAATTAATCCTTAAAAAAGAGCTTTAAACAGGATTATCAAAATTTGACGATTATTAGGGAGAACATCTGATTTTTCCTTAACTTTTGGTGTGAGAAAAGCAATCTTGTTGGTAGCAGAAATGTTAATTTACCCTTAAAATGTGAGGATTCTAACATGTGACTTGCATGTTTAGAGCATATTTTTTGATGTAGGTACTTATGATATATACATATTCCGATTCCATAGAGAACGAAAATTAAAATTGCCAATTTCAAATATATTAGATAAACGTAGGTTTCCAGATTTGTGACGTTTAGAAAAAATCAGTCTATTATCTCTGTGCGTTAACTGGATGAATACTATATTTTCTTTTCCTCCGCTTTGTCCGTAAAGACCTGGAGACAATAATAATTGCTAACAGTATGGTTTGATTTGAAATGGAACAGAAAAACGCTATCAAGCGTGGCCATGTGCAAAGAATTTATAACACAGCGACCTGGTCGCGAGTTAAATACTCGAACCAGTAGAATATATTTTAAAAAAGGTTTTATTTCGTACTTCTTAACCTACTTGTTACATTGGTGACTAAAGACTGCCTATCATTATTCAGAAAACCTTCCATGTAATAATTAATGTTTATAAAATATACCAATATGCTTATTCTACGATTATGCTGAATGTGTATTAATAGTATTGGTTTATGCATATAACTCTTCCTCCCTTAAGATTCTTCAACGTCCTCGTTGATGATGTCCTGTAGAGTCTTCAGAGGAATCGATTTATGTTTCTTTTGCCATAAATATATAACCAGCATAAAAATGAATACAGATATAAGGGATAATAAAAAGGTACTAATTACATGAGTTTTTTCTGAAACAAAGTCCTTAAATACTACGGGTTCCCTAAGGTCTTCCTGGATTTTTTCAGGATATTCTAAGTGCTTAAGTTGCAAATTCAGAGAAAGATTTGAGTCTAATACAGATTTCTGAACTTCAGTGCTTTTAATGCTTATACCATTTGATTGTAAAGTATATTTATATTGATTAATAATTATATCACATTGGCTCCGAATATATGAACACCCTGTTAAATTATGTTTAATAAACTGAAAACAATTTTCAAAAATAGTTTCAGGGTTTTTTGTGCAAAATAAAAGGGCCTTATGATAGGTTAATGTATGAACCTGATAATTGTTACTTATTCTTGCAATAGTACAATCTGTCAATAAGTTACAGCCATTAATTATAGGGTTAATACATATCCATTTCGTATTAATTTCTGAACACTTTGTATACCATAAATTATTGCAATAGTACTTGCTAGGGCTAATTAATATCGTATTATTAGATGTAGGAATGGGATATATCATTTGTAAATTACATGGTTTTGCTTCAAAAATGGGGATCTTAATTACTAGAATTGCCATGTCATCCGATAAAATTAGTCCGGTTTTGCAAATTAGCGTGAGTTCTGTTATGTGCTTTATAGGCCATAATAAATTTTTTGGATATTGATGTTCCAAATATTTCCAAATTTCTTTTATTTCCTGTGTGTTTAAAATCTCAAGATCTAGGCTTTCTAAATGAGCAAATGTTAGAGTCCGCAAAAGTGTTTCTAAATAAGAGTGTATATTTCTTATTTGCGAAAGCTGATTTTGCATTTCCGCTAGAAGCATAATAGTGTCGTTTAAAATGTCTACATTGGCTTTAAGTTTCTTTGAATTTTCATTTATAATGTTTACATTTTCTTGAAATCGAGCAGTTACCTGTCCGGCGAATGAACTTAGTTCATTGATCTTATGCATAGAATTAATTTGATTATTCTTCAAAATTTGCATGTGTTGGTTTATATTCTCTAAGTCGTCATTGTCTAAGTTACCTGTAATGAACTTTATGGAACTTCCAAGAAAGTTTATTAATCCGCGTTTCCTACGAGGTAATGAGTTAAATGAACTTAATTTTACATATGAATCATATGTGTTATTTAATTCCTTATGTGCCTGCAGGAGAAGCGATTGTATTGTGTTATTATACTTATTTGAAAAACGATTAAATATATACATATTAGAAGTTAGGTCGGCTAAAGAGAACTTAATACTAGTAAGATTAAAATATACATGTATATGATGATAATGATTTAAGACCATTGCGGGTGCTAATTTTTCGGCATAGTATCCATTATTCGGTAGGGGATCTACTTGTAGAGGGTTGATCCTGAGGGTTTGGTTTAGGCTGAAAAGATAAAGGATTTTTCCTTAATCTCTTAATTTTTCTAAAATGACCGGTAACTTGTTTTTTCTTAGAAAGTCCGGTGTAAGTGTTTTTGTTGAGAGTCTTTATTTTGGTGGGAATAAAAGAGGGGTTCATTTTGTTTCTATAGGGGTTTTTCCTATAGATGGTTTGTCCTTCTTTTAATTCGGGAATAGAACTAGCGTTTTCATTTTGTTTTTGGGTATTTTTAGCTTGATTTTTGTGAGTTTCTTCAAATACTTTTTTGTGAAACGGGATTAGTTCGTTTTTTCGTTTCTCATTGTATTGTTCATATATGGTCAAGTCATTGTTTATGTTTGGTTCATTAAAATAGGGTCCGTATAATAAAGAGAAAGGTGAAAAACCTGTCGTGGAATGAATGCTTTGATTATATACTAACACGGCTGAAATCATTAGGTTCTGGGGAGTTTCTTCAGGATTTCTCATTTTTTGAGTTTTCAACTTTTCTAAAAGCGTAGAATGTAATCTTTCTACTATACTATTAGATGTTGAATTACCAGGCGTGGTGTAGTGTAATTCTATATAAAAGAGTTGACAAAATTCTTGGAATAAGCGGTTTTTAAATTCGGATCCTTGGTCTACGACAATCTTCTTGGGGGTATTATGGTGGGAAAAGTAATGCCTTAATTTGTTAACTATTGTGGTTGCATTTCTGTCAGAAACGAAGTAAGCTTGCGCGTATTTAGAGAAAGAATCTACAATAGTTAAAAACTGACAATTTGAAAATTGGAATATATCAAGGTGTAGGGTATTAAATGGTTTTTCCGCTAGCAATGGGCCTTCATAATTTATTTTATACGGGTGTCTTTCATACTTGTTTTGTAAGCAGATCTCGCAAGTATTAATTAGAGTGGTTATTGTCTCGCGCATTTGAGGCCAATAATATTTTCGTTTTAGTTGGTTATATGTTTCCGTTATGCCGTTATGATTCTTCTGATGATATTCGGAGATAATATCTTTTTGTTGTTCTTGGTTTTCGATATCTGTTAAATAAATATTCGATATTTGAAGTTTTGCGGAAGAATTTAGATTTTCGGCAACATATTTTTGAAATTCTTGTTTCAAATCAGAATTGGGGATGTATAAAACAAAAAGTATGTCAGGTCTAATTATTTCCTTTAAGATTTTACTGAAATGATCTGGGAGTTTATCTCTTTCAATTCGAACAAGATGATGATTCTTTTTAAATGGTTTCGTGTATTTATGCAGGAATTTATTTCCAAAGTCTATAATTAACCGTGTGGATGCATAGTTTACGGGTAGTTCGGAAATGGGAAGGTACTTGCCTTCAGTGTCGTTGTTGGAATGTACTGTGGCATTCGAATCTATGTCGTTCTCTCTGGGTTGAGGTAGGTCGATGGTTTCGGCTATGACGTCGTTATATCGTTCGTTAAGGGCAAAGTCGGCAAGATCAAAATCGGCGAGGTTGGCTACAGTGTTATCAGCGTTGGGAGCTATTGAGTCGCTTTTTTCTAAGATATTTATGTCGATACGTGAAAGAGCATCGGCAACTGCATTTTCCTTTCCTTTTTTATATTTAATTTCAAAATTGAATTCCTCCAATTTTAACTTCCAACGAATAAGCCGTGAATTAGGTTCCTTTATTTTGGATAACCAGACAAGGGGGTTGTGATCTGTTTCTATCACAAATTTTTGGCCGTATAAATAGGGTCGGAAGTGTTTTGTAGATTCTATTATTGCCAAAAGCTCCTTTTCTATGGTCGAATAGTTTCGTTCGGCAGAATTTAAGGTTCTGGAATAATAGGCAATGGGATGCTCGTTTTGAGAAAGTACACTGCCAAGGGCTATATTTGAGGCATCGGTAGTCAATTTAAAAGGTTTAGCGAAATCTGGATATTGGAGGACAGGGGAGTTGGTAATTAATTCTTTGCACTTTAAGAAGGCTTCTTGATATTCCTGGTTGCCAATATGTTTTTCGTGACCTTTTCTCAGACATTTCGTTATTGGGAAAGTTGTTTTAGCGAAGTTTTTTATAAACCTTCGATAGTAACCGATGAAGCCTAAAAATGATTTAATTTCCTTGGTGGATCTGGGCAATGGATATCTTTTGATGGCTTCTATTTTGCAAGGATTTGGCTTTATGCCTTCAGGGGTGATTATGTGACCAAGAAAGGCTACTTCTTTGGATAAGAACTCTGATTTATCCAATTGCACTTTAAGGTTAACTTCTCGGAATTTTTTAAAGATCTTTTTAATATGGTCAATATATTCGGGAAGGGACTTTGAAAAGATGACCACGTCGTCCATATAAACAAAGCAGAATTTGTACAGATATTCTCTTAGAATCTCGTCCATCATTCTCTGGAATGTGGCGGGGGCATTTTTCAAACCGAAGGGCATTCTTAAATACTCAAAATGCCCGTTATTAACGGTAAATGCCGTCTTTTCTATGGAATCAGTGCTCATCTCAATTTGATGGAAACCCTGGGCTAGGTCAAGGGTGGTAAAGTATGTACATTTTCCAAGGTTATCTAGAATTTCTTCTATTCTTGGCAGTGGGTACTTATTCTCGATAGTGGCTTCATTGAGTTTTCTGTAGTCGATGACAAGTCTGAATTTTTGCTTGCCAGAAGCGTCGGCCTTCTTTGGGACAATCCAAACCGGGGCAGAATAAGGGGATATAGAGGGTCGGACGATTTTATTGTCTAGAAGTTTTTGAATTTGATTTTGAATTTCGGGCAGCATAGCAGGAGGGTGGCGAAAGGATTTAGCATATATGGGATGATCGTTTGTAGTTCGTATATAGTGTTTCGTTTGGCTAGTAAAAGTTAGATCGCAGTTTTCATAATACATAATATCCTTGAACTCGTGGCATAGAGGTATTATTTTACTTTTTTCCAAATCATTTAAGTGATTTAAACGTAATTGTTTAGAAACTTGAAACGAGGTGTTATCTGTCGGTGGGTTAGTTATCTCAAAGTGTTCTTTGGGAATAACTCTCATTCTGTGATCGAATTTTATGTTATGTCTGGGAAGTGGATTAGGAATTTTACAAAATCCATTCTTAACTGTGATTAAACTATCAGGAATTACTACTTGGTTATTTATTTGAAACGAAGGTAATATAGCGTCTCCGCTTTCGAGATTTACTGGAATTATTAGTGCGTTACTATTTAAATTTTCAACAGGTTTAGAGAGAGGTTTATTGTAAGCGAGTGAAAATTTTAGTTTTTTATTTTGTTGAAGTGTCAAGCACCTATTTTGATAATCTAAAATAGCATTTAGATTTTTAAGATCTTTTGTTCCTAAAAGAGCATCAAAATCATGGTGCCAATTAAGAACACGCATTTTTAAGGGTAAATTAATTCCTATTTCTTGCAAAAGAGGAATTTTAATATTGGTGTTTTCACGATAGGTCCTTTTGCACGCTGTTACTTCAAAAGGCTCGTAAAATAGTAAATCAGGGTATAATTTGGCTATATTTGGGTTAATAATTGATTCGGAGGCTCCTGAGTCAATTAAAACGGAAATTTGCATTTCTGGTAAAAAGAAATAAGGCAATTCGATTTTTTGAGCTATATTGTTTAAGTTAATTGGTCGGTAGAGGCTAGTTCGTGAAAATTTTGATTTTCTGCATTAAAGTCCTCCTGATGGTGGCTAAGGAGAATATTTTCTTCTTGCACATTGGGCATGTCTTGATTATCGGAAGTAATTGCACAAGTGCACCAAAATTACCGATAATTTTGCATGACAGCGTGTTGTCTAAAAACTGCATGAGTTCATTTTCATATTTTGGAGAAAGAGCCCGACACCGAAGGTGGAGGGCTCTTTTTGCAAAATATGAAAATGGCCGAATGCAGTTTTTCTAAGACAACACGCTCGAATGCAAAATTTTCTGGTTATTTTGATGCACGAGTGTAATTCGGGGGAATATTTCCCGAATTAGGACATGGTTTAAAAAAATACATTTCTATTCTTTTTTTAATACAAAAACGTACATGTAACAAAGTACAGAGATGCAAAAAAACGATTTTTTTTTAATCCGAAACGAGACATTTTTAATAATACCTATATATTCACTAGACTTTGACGTTATTTATAAATTGTCGCTGTCAAATTTTCAATGGAATTACCATAGATACGTACGATGCAATTATCGCTGTGCTCTTTCGGTTTCTACAGTGCAATTATCGCTGTAATTTTCCGAGAATTGCACTCCTCTAATGGGATGTTTTATACATGAGGGAAATATTCATAATAATTGTCGCAATACTCTTCGTAGTTTTGGTCCTCTGAGTGTTCGTGGTTTGTTTGTAAGTTTGTTAGTTCTTGGGATGCAAAATTCCTAGGACCGCTAGGTTGAAAATGGTTATAATAAGGCCTATTTTGGGCTAGTTGATTTATTCGAGAAGGTCCGGCTGACTGGACGGACATCGGGGTAGGTTTTGGCCAAAGTCTTTGATTAAGGTTCCTCTGGGGAGCAAACACATTTTTGGGCTTTCCAAAAACTTGTGCGTTCGTGGGAAAATGTTGTCTTACGGATCTAGGTTGCACGGGAATTGGTTGAGAAGGAAAAGGTTGTTTAAAATTGTTTTGCTGTTGAAATTGTTGAGCATTTTGGTTAAAATGCGACTGAGCGTTTTGATTAAAAGATTGATTAAAATTCATAGATTTTTGATGTTGATTAATAGGTTTTTGAGTTACCTGATTTTTTAAGTTTATTTGGGATTCAATTAGATTAAAATTTGTGACTTGTACAAGGGCAGCATTTAAATTGCTAGGGTTGTGTATAAGTAATATCGTTTTTAAAGATTCTGGCACATTTGACATTAGAACGATTACAGCGGTTTTCTCAGCTTGTGCTGTTAAAGTTAGTTTCGAATTGGTATCTATATTTTCACTCTGAATTTTTGAATTTATTCTTTGTACAAATAATTTGAGTCTTTGTACAAAATCTAATAGATTTTCGTTTTTATTTCTATTAGTATAATTTAGTTGTTGCATTAAAGTTTGGTATCCTATTGGATCTCCATATTTTTCTCTTAAAGCTAGTTTAATATCGGCCCAGTTTTTAAGGTCTGGTCTACTCATAATAAAATCTCTAGACGTTTCGACTAACTTAGAGCGTATAACGCTTAAAACAAATTTTTTCTGAATTTCTTCGCCATTATAATATAAATTATGAAATTCGTCGATTGAAAAAATAAATGATTCTAAATGTTCTGGATTTCCAGAAAAGGTAGGTAAAATGGTTGCAAAAGATCGCAGGACGTCCATTTTATCTAAATTAATTAAACTATCACTATCAGAAGGTTCAATTAACACTTCTTCTTCCTCGGAAGAAGAGAGACTTGTATTATTAAAATCAAAATTTAAATTAATATTATCACTAGATTGGCCAGTACTCGAAGATGCAAGATTTAATTCTGAAAATAATTCGCTTATATTTATACTAGATTTATTTTTATAAGTTTCTAGTTTTTCAGCCAGTGATAAATTTTTATTCTTCTGAATCTTTAAGCCTAGTCTTTTTCTATTTGAAATTAAAACACTTTTAAAAATTTGTTTGGGATCAACAGACATGTATAACAACAGTGGCAATTTTAGTAATTACTTACATTAAGAAGAACATCAGGGAGAACCATTCGAACATCTTTTAGCAAGTTTTATCACAAAAACGCACATAAACTTTTTGCACAAAAGTTCCAATTTACGGTACTTGTTACACAGATGTCAGTCTACTGGTTTGCAGAAGAATACTTGAAATCTTAGGATCCGCGGCGATACTTCGAAGATTGAAGATTTGCCTGAGTTTCACCCGATGGAGTTTCTTTCTTCTTTCTGTGCCTTTTTCTTATTAATCTCAATGCTTAACAATAGAGAGATCAATGGAGTCGGCTAGGAGTATTCGGAATTCTTCTAGTTATAGTGCTCAAGGTATTAAGATACGCCAAATCTCAACGAACAATCGATAAAGAGACTTGCAGCACTATCCTGTTCGCAGCGCCAGTTAAATACTCGAACCAGTAGAATATATTTTAAAAAAGGTTTTATTTCGTACTTCTTAACCTACTTGTTACATTGGTGACTAAAGACTGCCTATCATTATTCAGAAAACCTTCCATGTAATAATTAATGTTTATAAAATCTACCAATATGCTTATTCTACGATTATGCTGAATGTGTATTAATAGTATTGGTTTATGCATATAACTCGCGACGTTCGTGTCGCCGCGACCAGGTCGCAAGCATGGCAGTAGCTTAATACACCGGCTTGCAAACAAACTAGGCTTGAAAGGGCATTATTAGATTAAAGTAGGCCTTGGAAACAAAAGTTAAATTTAATTGTTATTTGATTTTTTGACAGCTTTAAAAGCAGCGGTTTAGAAAGTAAAAAATGGCGTATGACAATCTTTATAAATTTAATATGTTATAATGTTATATTGAATGTGGAAAAAAACAGTGTTGCTGCCTCCGAAATGTATTTTCAAAGGTATCCGGAAAGAAGACAGCCTCATATTCAAATATTTAAAAGGCTCGAGAGAAACTTGCAGATAGGGGTTCGCGAGACCGAGACCGAGACCGAGACCGAGACTAGGTTGGTCTCGGTCTCGATCTCGAAAAAACAACCTTGGCCTCGATCTCGGTCTCGACGTCGAGACCAAGACCATGTATGGTCTCGATCTTGTCTCGATCTCGGTCTCGTAAAGTCTCGGTCTCGAGATTCTGAATTGCTTTTTTTCACCATTAACAGAGTTTTATTACACAACAGTGGCGTAAATAGATATTTTTATCGGGTGATGGGGTGCCAAGCCTTTTTTGATATATTTTGGCAGATTTGCGAGTAAACAAGCAAAAATGTTTTGGTATGCCACGGCCTTATTTCACATATTTTATCATATTTGCAAGTAAAATCAATAAAAACTGTCCTGTGACTCTGTAAATAAAAGTTGTTAATGCGATTATAACAAAAACTATCCACGAAACAAAATTCGACAGGCATTCTTTCAAACATATAAAAGTGTGGTACCGCTCGAGAGGCGGTCGCCCCCCCCTCTCCCTATATGCGTCACTGTTACACAAGAAAAGTAAATAACTGTTCTTGTACCTATTACAATATGTACCATATACTTATTACCATTAGCTGAAATTGATATATTGATTAAAAAAATTTAAGGTATTTTTGACCAATAACTACAGGGCTAATGCTTCGTCCACTAATTTTGGGACACTCTGTATAGGTATACGGTATATACTGTATAAGTAGATATGGTCAAAGGTGGCCATTCATCTTTTAATATACTAATCTGAGACGGTTGTACCAGAAGTAGATGTCCAGTTGTTTTAATGGATACGCGATGATTTATTACCTTGTAGATATTACGAAAAATGTGAAAACTCATAGCTGTTTATTGCTTGGAAATGGCTCAAAATAAGTTATCTACATAATATGTACATAACAGTATAACATTTCTTTTAGAATCTTAAAAAGAAACAGCCCAATTTAAAATAAACAAGCGTTATACCCGGATTTGCACGGGTTTTCAATTTTTTAGTTGATTGGACCCCGTTGGCATAAATTGCCAATAACATACATAAAAATTATTTCAACAAATAAAAATATTTTTCCAGACCGAGACCGAGAGTCTCGTTACCTTGGTCTCGGTCTTGGTCTCGGTCTCGATAGGTAAGTCTCGGTCTCGGTCTCGATTCTAATTTCCAGGTCTCCGTCTCGGTCTCGGTCTCGTTTTCGAGACCGAGACCGAGACAAGACCGAGGCCGAGACCATGGTCTCGCGAACCCCTACTTGCAGACAGTTGGATCATTTCAAAAGCCAAGACCAAAACTCTACCACAAAGAAAACAAGGAAATCGAAGAGATTAACACCATTGCATATGTTGTAGCTAATCCGGATGCCTCTTCAAGGGATATTAAAAATAATATTGGAGTAAATCGGGAAAAAATTAAGAAAATATTGCGACAACACAAGTATCGATAGTACCATTATAGAAAAGTTCAGCTTTTGCAGCCGAGTGATGCCGAACGGCGAATAATATTTTGTAATTGGTATTTGAGAAATGCTAGGGAGGACAATATGTTTATTAGAAAAATGATATGTTCGGATGAAACTCATATTTCCAGCCAAGAAATATTTAATCGCCATAATAATCTTTATTGGACAAGTCGCAATCCACACATTACAGTTGACAGAGTAGTTCAAGGGAAATTTGGTTTTAAAGTTTGGTGTGTTCTGTATAATTGCCGAATCTTCTGTTATATTGCGTTTGATGGTAATCTCACCTCAAGACATCAATGACGTTTACTTCCAACAAGATGGAGCACCAAGCCACAATGCAAGGAGAGTGGGTGATCTTCTAAACAGATATTTTCATAATAAGTGGATAGGCACCAGTGGTCCTGTTAGGTGGCCACCTCGGTCACCTGACTTGAGGCCTTCAGATTTTTTCTTCTGGGTTTTATAAAAAATCAAATATATGGAGTTAAAAGTAATAACGTTAATGAACTGCAAGTACGTTTTAGGAATAGTTAAAGGAAAGTAACACGATTGCATTTAATACATTGCGAAGTGTCGAAAAACATTGGAGGCAGTGTCTAGGAAATAACGGCTTGCACTTTGAAATAAGAGGTAACCGAATGTTGTTTTTGTTATACCTAATATACTTAATATAGCTATAATCAATAATAATTAATTCAATTCAAGTGATTCTTGATTTTTATTTCTTTATCGACTATTTAAGTTAAATAAAAACAATTCATTTTATTTAAATAACTAGTTCTTGATATGTTATTATTTCAATCAGTAAAATAAAGTGTATAGAGCATTGTTTCGAATTTTTAAATAAAATGCATAGCCAATTAGAAGAATATAATATTAAATTCGCCATTTTTTTAATTTTTACCATTTCCAAAATTAGAAAATGTTAAGTGTTATATATCATTTTTATGGGAAAAAATAAAGCAATTTAATGAAGGAAATAATGATTTAAAAAATTATATGTTTGGGTCATATCTCAAAAACAGTATCTCTGGCAAAAATTTCGGGCACGCCACTGAATTCTACGTAAAAAGTGCTATACGCATCCTTTTTCATCTTTCCTGTATGTTATTAGATAGCTGAGATACGAGGGGTGCCCGAAAATAGAACATTTTTAAATCGCCCTGTAGCTCAAAAACGAAGAGGCCTAGGAAAATTGTGTTTACGGTATCTTTTGTTTAACAAAAAAAGCAACCCTGTATGTACATTATAAAGTATATGTACATACAGGGTGATCCCCTATAATGTCGCCCCCCTTAATTTTTTTTTATTTAAGTGGCCCAAAAAATTGAAAGTATGGTTATGTAGATACTGAAAAATACTTTTTTTCTGCGTATAAAAAATATTGGAAAAATTATCAGTATACAGGGAAAAACAAGAAGTTAATTTTTGTTTCTATGGATGAATTTATTTTTCGATTCCTTGTAAAATTCTAAGCATATTTTATGTATGATGTTATACCTCTAGAGTTAGTAGTTTCACAGCTATAAACAGTTGAAAATCGGTACTTTGGCTAATTTTCACCTTGGTAGCAAGAAGATCATTAGAGATGGAGTGAAATGAATGTCACATTCCCATCTTAACTTTCCAAGAGCTGTCTGATGGTGCTAACTGATGGTACCTATCGAGATACCAGATTTGGTACCCATGGTAAAATTTATTTTACTCGATCTCTAAAATGATCTTCTTGCTACCAAGGTGAAAAGAAGCCAAAGTACCGATTGTCAACTGCTTATAGCTGCGAAACTACTAACTCTAGAGGTATAACACCATACATAAAATATGCTTAGGATTTTACGAGGAATCGAAAAATAAATTCATATATAGGGTGTTCCTTTGAAAAAAAATATCTTTTTGTTTTTCCCTGTATACTGATAATTTTTCAAATAGTTTTACACGCAGAAAAAAAGCATTTTTCAGTATCTACATAATCATACTTTTAATTTTTTTGGGACACTTAAAGTAAAAAGTTAAACGGAGGAGACATTATAGGTGATCACTCTGTACATAGAATACATTTTGCAGCAAGGCAGCCAAGAGGATTCCTGATGAAATTAACAGTATCATGGTTGAAGGTGTAATGATATAAATTCTATTAGTTTTTATGTTTTTATGTGTGGTCCTTATCTTGGTAGCATTTACCTTCACATCACATAGATGGACCAGAAAACTTAAAAGTAACTCATTATCCAACATTAGTTTTATTAATCTAACTATTATGCTTGTCGCTAAAACCTAACCATTTTACAAACACTTTATGTTTCGTCGTTTTACATTTTTTTAAACTAAATATACGTCCTGAAGTTTGGTTTTTGTAACTGTTCCTTATAGAATGCTCCTTGAATGTCTTCATTTTGCGTATCATTTAATAGATACATTACTGAATTTATTGGTTGAACTTTGTGAATGGTAAATACTTCTGGGGACCAATTGGGGTTGAATTTTTTGTCGAATATTCCTCTCACTTTGGAAATGCGTACCGTACACTCAATGTGTTAAATTTGAATTAAATCATCAATCTTAATTTTGTTGTAGACACTATCAAGTAGTATGTTTTCGTTTTTAGCAATGCCGTCAAGTGGTTTCATTTTTATAGTTCAATGTTTGGTATTAACTTACAAATAATAAAGCCATTTCACATATCCTTAAATGGAATAAAAATAGAAAATATAAGCAGCATAAAATACTTAGGACTTGTACTCCATGAAAATCTTAACTGGATTGCCCACATTGAGCATACAAGAAACAAAATTATCCCTTTTATTGGAGCATTTTATAAGTTTAAACACTTTTTAACTAACTCGGCTTCATATAAAATATATAATGCTTACATTCTTGCAATCTTACGATACCCTATTCCAGTCTGGGGTACCTGCAGTAAGACGAGCTTTTAAAAAGTTGAAGTATTACAGAATAAAGTACTCAAGATCCTTATTAATCTTGATTACCTTATGCATACAAATGACCTATATAAACTATTGAGAGTACAATCGATTGACCAGATTCGACAGATAGAGGAAGCAAAACTAATTTTTAAAATTATTAATAAGCTACAAAAATCAAATTATACCATAGTTTATTCTAATGACACACACACATACCGCCTAAGAAACAACATTATCAGACTAAATAGTGCTAGAACCAATATAGGATTAAGAAACCCCATTAGTGAAGCTTCACAAATATTTAACAAGCTGTCTATTGAGATAAAACAGGAAGTCGCATACAACAAATTTATTAAAAAACTTAAAAAGAAGTTTATTGAATGAGTACTCATACTAATAGCAACGTTGTCATTGTAATAAAATATATTAATCAAACTCTGGTACCAATGCTACAAATGCATTGTTTAGGAATTCATTCATTTGGTTGAGCCATCAACCCAAATGTAACCTAAATATAAGTTAGATTAGTTTTTTACTACTCATATTATTGTAAAAAAATGTTTGGGTTTTCTCTCCACTATCGTTTTGAATTTGATATATAGAGCCTCTTCGGCTCTTGCTCCAGGAAATAAATCTATTCCCGTTGTCAAGCAAGGTAAAAACTAAAAATGAAAATGGTTAGTAAATACAATAAAACAGTAAAAAGCTCTTGCAGATTGTCAAGCTTTGAATTAACTTTGACAAGATGACAATTATAATGCCATATTTAATTACTGGTTACTGGTCTTTAGTGTGATATTGAGGTGTTATTTGGTAAATTAATTTGTTTTTGAAGTTTTATCTATCTATAATTTGGTGTTATTCGCTTAGGAAGAATTTAATGATTTTTGTTGAAAGGATTAGTTAATTTTTAAGTGTCCCGTATCAACTTCAGTTTTTAGCAAAGGTAACCATGTGCTATTAAAAGTAACAGAAGTTGAAGCACTTTCTTTAATTTCACGTTTTTTAGATGAAGGCTCCTTTGCTAAAATATTTGAAGCGTTCCATTGTATTCTGTGATTGTTATCAAACGCATGTTGACAAATATGTGATTTGTGGAATTGTGTACTTTTAATATATTGGTGTTCTTTTATACGTTTGATAATGGTCTACAGGTTTCACCTATATAAAATGTATTGCATTCACATGGTATTTTATAGATAACATTTTTAGTAGTTTCATTTTCATTGAGTGGTTTCGTTTTTGTTAGTTTGGAGCTAAGGGTGTTTTCTGTTTTGAAAATTATACGAATGTTAAATTTGTTACCTACTCGTTTTATTTTGTCTGACAAACCAGGAATATAAGGAATAAAGAGGTTCGTAATAGGTCTATTTTGATTTTGTCTAATATTTGGTTGTTCAAAATCAATAAAGCATTTTGAATGAAATCAATAGGATAGTTATTATTAATTAAAACATTGGTTAAAAATTCTTTTTCTGTGTTGAAATTATGGTTAATACAAATTATTTTCATTCGATCATATAGACTTTTTACGATCCCCTTTTTGATCATTATAGGGTGATTTGAATTAAAATTTAAATATCTGTTTGTATGTGTAGGTTTTCTGTATATTTTTGTTTCGAAACTATCCAAGTCTTTTTTATAAGAATGTCAAGAAATGAAAGTTGTTCATTAATTTCTCTTTCTATAGTGAATTTGATTGTGGGTTCTTTGGTGTTTAGAAAATCGTTAAGAAAATGTTCGTTATATAGATAAATTGAAAAAATGTCATCTATAAAACGCCACCAAATTAAAGGTTTATACTGATCATTTTCAACAAAATTTAATTCAAAATTTTCCATAAAAATATTACTTAATAAAGGTGATAAAGGCGAACCCATAGCCATACCATTGTTTTGTTGATAGTAATTGGTATTGTATTGAAAATAAGTAGTTTTTACGCAAAAATTAAGTAATTCGAGTATTGTGTCAATATTAAGTTTTGTACGTTCACCAAGGTTAGTATCATTTGCTAATTTATTTCTTACAATATTTAAAGCTTTATCAACAGGTACGTTGGTAAATAGACTAACATCAAAACTTACCAGAGTATCGTTAGGATTTAAATTAATTTGTGATAGTTTCTCTAAAAAAATGTTGTAAGTTTCTTATATATGGGTTAGTGTGGTTAGCAAGTGGATTAAGAATGTTGAGTAGATATTTAGCAATGGGGTGTATTGGTGAACTTATACAGCTGACTATTGGACGTAGAGAAATATTTAGTTTATGTATTTTTGGTACTCCATAAAAATGAGGTGTTTTACTATTGTGTGGTGTCAGTTTGAATCTTTCTATGTCATTGAAATGATTTTTGTGATTTTTTAACATACTGTTGGATCATTATTTAGTTTTGAGTAATTACCGTCATTTAAAAGAGACATTATCTTTTCATCGTAAGTAATGCAATTCATTATTACGATTGAATTACCTTTATCGGCTGGTAGAATTTTATTAGTGTTATCTATTTTCAATGATTGTAAGCTCTTTGTTCTGTGTATATAAGTTTTGTTTAATTTTAAATGGTTTTTCTAGTGTTTTTTAGTTCTAAGTCTAAATTCGTCTTTATGTTCTTCTGGCAAGTTTTGTGTTGTTTCTTCAATTGCTGAAATGATATCAAACTTAGGAACGATTTTAGGTGTAACTGAGTAATTTAAACCTTTAGAAAGAACAAGTTTATCAACATCGGATAATACTCTATCAGACAAATTTAATACAGTTTTTCCAATAAAGTCGTTATTTTTGGCAATAGAAATTTCTTTGTTTAATTTTTCTTGAATGAGATTATATTGACCCCACGCGACTACTTATGGGATTTTTGATGACGCGACTAATTAAGGGTTAACAACGCTGGAGGTGATCGTTTTCGAGATATTTACAATTTTTCGTCAAGTTTAATTATTCAATGAGAAAGTGTTATAAAGTATAATGTTCTTTATTAGGCAATTAAACATATGAAAATTGTACGAAACAACTATTACAACAACTGTTGAAAGTGACTACCCCCCACAGTAATACAAGCTTCTGCTCTTCTCATCAAATGATTCTGCACCCTTTGGAAAATGCCGGGAGTATTTCTTATCGTTTAGCTGCAAGTTATGATGCGATCCCTTACATTTCTTCGTTTTCAATGAGGCTAGCATCAACAGGTGATTTAAGGTGTCCGCAAAAAAAAGAAATCAATGGGATTGAGGTCCGGTGACATCGGGAGCCAATGCTGAGTGCCTCCTCTGCCTATTCATCGTTGGGGATATGCCACGTCTAAGAAATTTCTTGCTACCAGACTAAAATGAGCAAGGGCTCCATCGTGCATGAACCAAGAGTGATTTTCGAGACCAATTAAACATCCTCCATAAGCTGGGGAAGCTCATGTTCCAACAAATTTTGGTAAGCAACTCCATCCAATCGTAAGGGGAGAAAATAGGGCCCAATTAAGTAATCCCCAATTATGCGGCTATGCTTACCCATACATTAAAAGAGAATCTGTCTTGGAAACGAGTTTGCGTTATCGCATGTGGGTTATCTTCCGACCAGATGTGATTATTATGGAAATTCATTATACCATTTCTTGAAAAATTAGCCTCATCTGTGAAGAGGATTTTCGATAAAAGTTGGGGATGTTGTTCGACTTTTCTTTGAAGCCATTGAGCAAATTCGATACGTGGTTGAAAATCATGTAATGTAAGTGCCTGGACACGCTGAATATGGTACGTATATAATAGTTCATCCTTTAAAATTCTGTAAATGGTCATGTGACTAACATTTAAAGTTTGACTAATTTTTCTTGTACTTGTCTCTGGATGTTCACTAATTTCTTCGAGAACCGCCTCCTCCAATTCCACAGTTCGTACAGTCTGTGGCCGTCCTACTGCAGAATTTCTTTCAAACGTTCCAGATTTGGAAAGTCGCCGGAACAAATTCGCAAATGTTGCTGCACAAAGAGTCACGCGTTGGGGATACCTTTCGTGATAGATGCGTCTGGCCTGGGTAAAATTGCCGTCAGCCAAGCCGTATGCAAAAACCATATAAGCCATTTCAGGCATTCGTAAAGTTAGGCGTAGTACCAGAAAATGACTATAAACTCTGAACTGTGACTTTGTCAATGAATAATTGAAAATGTGACAGCAAACTTCGATTTCGATAAACTAGCCTACTTAATTTAATTGACTTAATTTACAATGAGCTAAGTAAACGTGCATCGATATAGGAAATTGTAAATATCTCGAAAACGATCACCTCCAGCGTTGTTAAGGAAAAATACCTTTTTGGTATAAAAAGGTATAGGAATAAGGTTTTTGCATGAAAAGTGCCAAAAGTTTACTCTCAAAAAAGTTAGGGCAATTTTAAATAAATAATGACAGCGTGCGCAGCGCTCTCTAGGCGCTACATAAAAATGAATACGAAATTATGATTTCCCACCTCAAAAACACCCGAGTACCAAATTTCGTGCGAAAAACTTATTTTTTGCCATAGTAACTTTTAAAAAACGATAAAAGAAATTCAGTTTCAACACCGTGTATCTCCGAAACGTAGCATTTCCGGACACAAGTTTATATAGATTTTTTTTCTTAAAATTGCCTCAGGAATACGTCCTTCGAATATTTTAACGTACTTATGTTACACCCTGTATTGCCTCTAATATTCGGGAGGGCGTGTCATGTAATGTGTTTGACCCGGCCATGTCTGACCATAATGTCATTTTGGCTAGGATTCCCTACAGGCCTAACTTCCCTAAAACTAATAGAAAATTCGGCAAAATTTATAGCACTAAGAATTTTCGTTTTTTGGCTGCCATGTTTTAACTGTAATTCAATGTTGTCAGTGCGCCCAATGCAAATGAGGCATGGGGACCGCAAAAAGTGGTTAATTTCTGTGATTCGTAAATCTGCATCTAATCGAAGATTCCTGAGTCTTCTTAAAAAATGTTACTCCAATAATCAGTTGGTACTGTCGCTTATCTTTGGGTATCGCAGGATTTACAGGTCTGCTTTGCGAGCTGCGAAAAGGCTCTACTATTCTAAACGTGTACAGCAATTTACTAACTGGCAACGTAAAACTTAGTCAGTTGTCGATACAATTACTTCTAGAGCTTGGTAGCTCTTCTAAAATTAAGATTGATTCTGTTTTGCTGAATGATTCCTTCTCTTCGCACTGAAAATACTTTTTCCTCTTGCCATCTTCTACCATTTCTATCTGATATTGGAATTTCAAATTCATTTTACCTGTTTCCAACTACGTCCCGTGAAATTGTGTGTACGGTAGGGTCAATGAAAAACAAAAGGGCGACTAACGATGATGGAATCTCACTTCAAACGTTGGAAAAACTTCCTTGGATCGCCGTTCAGCTCTTTCCGACGTAACTAACTTATCTCTTCACATTTCCGTCCTGTCGTAAGACAGCAAAAATAATCCTTCTTCACAAGGAAGACGATCATTCTATTTCATCTAGCTATAAGACCTATTTCACTTTTGTCGACATTATGCAGATTGATAGAAAGATTGGTTTTGGAATTTTGAGCTTCCTCAAGAGTCAGGAAATATTTCGCTATGGTCAGTTCGGTTTCCTATCGGGAACACTATGATCAAAAGAGACGCAACAGCGGCAGCAATCTGTGACTTATCCAAAGCATTCGATTGTGAGTCACAGAATACTATTGCGAAAGCTCTCGACCTGTGACGTTAGGGGTGTGGCGCTCAGGTGGTTTGAGTTAGTTTGGGTTCGCGTTCAGGCTGTGGATCTGAATGGTGTGTCATCTATAGGGTGGCTAGTGAATTGTGGTGTACCGCAGGGATCGGTTCTTTATTGTTCCTAATATACATAAATGGCCTCATTAAAGTTAATATCAAGGGACATTTCATTTTGTTTTCTGATGACACGACCGTTCTGTGGTGCAACGAGGATCCTGAGCGTCTCCCCAGTGATGTCACGTCTGATCTTCTGAAGATAAAGTAGTGGTGCGATATCAGTCAACTTTGCCTTAATATGTCAAAGTCTCATATCGTTGGTTTTACTTGCAGTGTGGAGAGCTTGATTTTTGGCGACAATTCATTGGACATTGCGGAGAAATCATATTTTTTGGTTTAATAATTGACGATAAATTAAAATTTCGTCATCACATAATAAAACTTTCATCTGGTTGCTACACTTTTGGGGCAACTTTTCGGAAATTGCGAGGAGTTATTGCTAAAATGTTTACTTCACGGTGGTAGAATCACATCTATGATATGCACTTCCATTTTTGCGCATATGTTCGGACTATCTCTTCCAATCAATTTTTGTTTTTATTTCTGTTTAAAGGGAAAATCCTATGCCACTCAAGGAGCGGTTCGTGTGCAGAGAATATGGTGGACGTTGGACTTGAAGCGCTGTAGGTTGTAGTTTTCGGGAAAGACGTTACTCGGAAGTCCATTCCAGAGCGAGGCAGTCCTCCAGGCAAAGGAGTTCCGTAACATGGACATCCTGTTCGCAACTGAATTCCATGTTGATGAGCAGCCTGTGTCTGACGGATATTTCTGTTTGACACAAGTTCGAACATTTGCTTCGATGTTCAAGGCTATCAAGGTCTTTAGTCAATTCTGGGTAATCCACAAGACGGACTGCTCTCCTCTGTATGGAGTCCAACATCTTGAATAAGTATTTGGGTGCCGAGGCCCACACATGGGAATAGTATTCCAGAGATAATCTTATCTTGGCCTTAAGGAGCAGTAAGAGCTGATAAGCTGTATACAACTTTTTTGTTCTATAGAGTGCTCTTAGCTTTTATGCTGCTGCCTTGACGTCTTTGGTGACGTGATTACGCCAAGACATGCTGTTTTCTATGTTGATGCCCAGCAAGCTTATGGATGAGACCAGTGTCAGTGTTTGTCCTGTCACTGATAAGTCAGGTCCTACGGTGTTTGATTTTTTTGAGAAGACAGCTGCTTGAGTCTTTCCTGCGTTAAGCTGGACATTATTTTCCTCACCTCTTTCCACGATGGCGTTCATATCCTCATTGATGTTAGCAATCTGATTTTCTCTCTCGCGTTGGGAACGAGCAGCGGTCATTAGAGTCCGCGATATTAATGAGGATATGTC
Source organism: Pissodes strobi (assembly GCA_016904865.1). Taxonomy (NCBI): domain Eukaryota; kingdom Metazoa; phylum Arthropoda; class Insecta; order Coleoptera; family Curculionidae; genus Pissodes; species Pissodes strobi. The sequence goes on from MU183156.1 coordinate 107,047, forward strand.
GTCTGCAAAGCTGTATATAGAATTGTTTGTCCTGTCTAAGTGATCAAATTCAAATTCAAATTCAAATAATTTATTTGGTTTCGAGCACTACAATAGAAGATAGAAACACGTCAGTATAAATGGTAACCTAACCTAAGTAAATACATCAATACAAGCAACATTCATATATAAAAATATGACACAAAAAAGAAATACACTAACAGTACCAGCGTTTGACCAATAAAAAGGGTTCTAGGGTCTCTTCAAGAAATTTATGAATTCACTTACCGAGTAGAATGCTTCAGAATATAACATTTTTTTCAGCTTTCTTTTAAATTGAAGAATGCTCTTTATAGTCTTTAAGTTGGGCGATAGAAGATTATAAATTTTTGTTCTTGCATATGCAGGAGATTTTTTAAAGGATTCCAAGATATGCTTTCTCAAGGAGAAATTATTCTGTGTACGAGTCCCATAATTATGAAAATCTCTATTTGACGGGTATTTCAATTTAAAGTCATGAATATAGATAAGCAGTCTGTATAAATATATGGAATTCACGGTTAATATTTTATTATTTTTAAAAGTATCTCTACAGAGGCCTGGCCCCAGATGCTTCCATTACACGACAGGGTAGAAAACACAAATGCATAGTATACACTTAACAGGGTGTCTCGGTTGACGTAACTTTTAAGGCTATTTATGAGGTAAGCACTTGTGTTTAGCTTTTTGACACAAAATCGATATGAGAATTCCAGGAGGTGAGAAGCCAATCGTGTTGCCATTAAAGTTAATGTCAATATCACAGGCCTTCTTTCTAAAACTTCTCACATTCACACCAATTGTCTTAGAATCATAGAATGTTTTATCATCACTCTGCACCAGGAAGTAAATTCATTAAATACTGTTGATATTTTGTTATGTAACCTACTTTCACATTTATCAGAAACTATAATTGTGGTGTCATCGGCATATAAAAATACCCGGCCGAGACTTATGTGATCTGGGAGATCGTTGACAAAGAGAAGGAAGGTCAAGGGCCCCAAGGTGCTACCTTGGGGTGTCCCTACGTCCTGATTGAAATTATCGGATATTGATCCGCCTATCCTAACAGAGAACTCTCTGTCCGAAAGAAATGATACAAGGAACGCATTAATGTGATCCCTTAATCCCATTTTTCAAGTTTCAAAGATACAAACTTTTTATCGACTGTGTCAAAAACCCGGGTCAAGTCAAACGATAATGAAAAAACAATTTCTTGGTTGTCAAGTTTCTCATTACAATACTGAACCAAATCAGCACAACCCGTCTCAGTTGAGAGCCCTTTACGAAATCCATGTTGCCTATCCTTGAGCCTTGAGTATATTATATTTCGAAATAAAGGAATAAACCTTTTCATATACACTTTTATCAATAATCTTTGAAACGGAACTCAATAGGGATATAGGTCGATAATTTTCAATTATTGTATTGGGATGTTCCTTTTTAAAAATTGGGACAATTATTGCTTTCTTTAATTTGTCGAGAAAACGTCCCGAACAGACCGCCAAATTAACTAACTCTGCAATATATGAGATATTTCACCAATAACGAGTTTAATAAGCCTAATAGGCACATGGTCAAATCTACATGATTTTTTATTAGGCATATTCTTAACAATGGTCCCAATATCACCACCTGACACAAATTCATAATAAAATAAATTACCAATGATATTTTTACATAATGTACAGTTTTCGGAGAATTTCCCATCATAGTAGCGATTCAATTTGTTTGAAATTACAGAAGAAAGATAGCTTCCAAATTCCGAAGCTACCTCGGAGGGATTCGAAATCAATGCGTCATTGTTATTATAAACAACAATATATTTTTTGTCTGATGACATAGAGCAGAAACAGTGTGAGAGATAATATACACCCTTGAGGAACTCCAGGATTGATTTTAAATTCCTCCGAGAGATACCAATACCAACTCGGATGCTTCGATCCCTTAAGAATTTGGAAAGTCATAGAAGCAGTGCTAGTGGTAGTACGTATGATGTCAATTTGTTTAACAATCCGTCATGCTACACCCTATCAAATGCTTTGGATATGTCGAGAGCCACTGCACGAGATTCGCCGTAGCTCTTGATGGCTTTGATCCACAGGTAAGACACGTAAGTCAAGAGATCTCCCATTGATCTGTGCTTGTGGAAACCAAACTGGCGATCGCTTATGATGCCTTCCGATTCGAGATTTAAGAGCTGTTCGTTGATCAGTTTCTCCATGACTTTGGACATGATGGGAACTAAAGCAATTGGACGGTAGTTATTTGGAATCGTTTTTTACCTTTCTTCGGGATTGGTTGCACTTGAGTGCATTTCCAGCTAGAAGGAAAACATGCAGTTCTGTATAATAGAGACAAAAGCCTGCATAGTGGAGCTGGTAGTTCAGCAGCACAATTCTTAAGCACCATTGCGGGAACGCCATTCGGTCCGGTGGCCTTGTTAGTGTCTAGGGTTTTGAGTATTCGTTTTACTTCGCGTTGACGAAATCCCAGACCTGGCATTGAGGAATTGACTCTCGGGATAGTTGGAGGAGTCTTTCCTTGATGATCTAAGGTAGAATTTTTATGTGAATATTTCGGCAATAATGTTCGCTTTTCTTTGGCCGTTTCCGCTATTGAGCCATCATCTTTGGTTAGTGGTGAGATTGACGTCTTTGAGATACCCTTATTGAGTGCGTTTCGGAAAATCGTGAAACAGATCTCTCAGATCATCGAGGACAGCTGTTCAGCTTCCCTACCCATTGTGGCTCTGTAGTGTCAACAACCACTGAAAAGTTTGTGTGCAGACCTATTACACAACATGGCAAGATTCTTTTTTACTCGTCGGTTGAAGAAATTTCTTGGGATTTTGTAAATAGAGAGGATCTCTCTGCGAGTGAAAAATTCGCAATATTCATAGAACATATTACCTCTGCTTTTAATCCTATTAAACAGCTTTATAAACTTAAAAACCAAAATCACGCTTCAATTTGGTTCAATGAGGGTCTTTGACAGATGCGTGAAACCATACTTTTCTTAAGGGAATTGAATTCTCATTGCCCGAATGATGATTTAAGTCATTTTATTAAGACACAACAGTTTGCAACAGCAATACAGCTCGCCAAGAAAGCGGCAAATGACCGTCTAATATCAAACTCTCCTAATCCCATCAAAACCATGTGGCAAATTATAAACGAATTTAGACATGTTCCTAAAAGGGAATCTTCATCAGACATCCCTCCAAATGACTTTAACAACTTTTTTGTAAATATTGCACAAGACTTGCAAAGTCAAATCCTCGTGGATGAGTCTAATCCAACTGTCAATATTCCCACCTTTTCACATGACGCCTTTACTTTTAGCCCAGTTACTTATATTGAGGTCAGGGATGTTATCATTCAACTAAAAAATAATAAAAAAAAGACCCATTTGGACTGACCGTGGAGATGCTGAAAAGTATTAGAGTTTCGCCTTTGACCAAGCTCATCAATAATAGTATCAAAGGAAACATTTTCCCTGACATTTTAAAACAAGCAACAGTAATTCCAATATTCAAGAAAGGTGATAACAATGATATTTCCAACTATAGACCGATTTCGTTGCTACCCATCTTTTCGAAAATTTTTGAAAAAAGTATGGCTTCTCGTATCACACAATTCTTAGAAACTGAGGAACTTTTCTCTGAACAGCAGCTCGGCTTTCGGAAAAAACTTAATACAACTCTGGGAATTTTGGAATTAGTATCAATAATCCACGAGGCCTTTGAGGAACGTGGGTTTCTGGTAAGCAGCTTCTGCGACTTGAATAAAGCCTTCGATTGTGTATCGCATGGGATACTCCTGTCCAAACTAAGAAAATATAATTTTGACCATACCAGCATCTCCTTGATTGAGAGTTCTCTAACTGGTCGACGCCAGATGGTGCAGGTTAATGGGGTGAAATCAGTGGAAAGGGAAATTCATATTGGGGTACCACAGGGGTCTGTCCTGAGCCCTATATTTTTTTCTATTATATATAAATGATCTCCCTCGAACTGATCCAGAGGCTCATTACACCCTGTTTGTTGATGACATCACAATTTCCTGCTTTGAAGGAGATCTGGATCGGGCTATGGAGTGTGCGTGCGCTGCACTTTCGGTGGCTAACAAATGGTTTACCACTAACCGGCTATTTCTCAATGCTTCTAAAAATCAAACCCTAATATTTACTATTCGTGTTATGTCAGATGGTGATGGGGTTACCAGTGCGAGGTTTCTAGACGTTCATCTTGATCATGGACTTCGTTGGAATGCCCATACTGATGCCCTGTGCAATAAGCTTGCCTCGAGTACATTCCTTCTTCGTAATCTAGTAAAGTGTGTGTCCCAATCTGTGCTGAAACAAACGTACTTTTCTTTGGTGCATAGCAACATCTCCTATGCTATTATTGTATGGGGCCACAGTGCTGGAGCAGGACAAGTCTTTCGCCTCCAAAGGCGGGCAATTCGTGTGCTGGAGGGGTTGTCATATAGAGAGGAATGTAGGCGGGCTTTCGTAAACCATCATATTATGACTGTTCCATGTTTGTTTATTTATGAGAGTCTTATCTACTTAAGACGTAACATCGATAACTATCAGGCACATATTAATATCCATGATTGTAACACTCGTAATAAACACAATCTAGTGCCAAATTACCACCGCCTGGAAAGGTGCAGGGATGGCCTCAGCTATTTCTCGATCCACTTCTATAATAAGTTACCAGATTCCTTTAGGATCTTGCCAGAAAAGCAATTTAAGAATGAGTTGAAAAATTTTCTATCTAGTCAGGGATTTTACGATTAGACAAAGTTTCTAAACTATCAATTTTAATGTATCAGGTTTTTTTTATTTAGTATTCCTGTTTTATTAAGTGTTCTGTTTTGATACACATTTTTTTTGTGTCTTTTATCTTTACACTTATAAATACAAATTATGTATATTAGCAAATTTTATCTTGCACCAACTGGTGTAATAATAATGTCTTGTTAACTTTAGTCTTGGTGTATACTTATGTTGACTTGTGTAAATACTGTATGTATTTTGGCACCAATAAACTATTTGAATTTGGATTTGACAGCTTTGGCAACTGATCAAAATGATCTTGATCCGTTGGGAGAGTTGAGAAGCTTGTTCTTGATCTGCTCATTATATCCCTCCTTGCTCTCGTCAATGGTCCGTTTACACTGGTTTCTAGTCGTGATGAATATATTTCGACTTTCGGCTGTCGGATCTCGGCGCCATTTACGGTAGGCAGCATTTTTAGCATTGACTGCTCTTGAGTAGTTTTTCCCAAACCATAGTTTACTGTTTGAGATACGTTTTATAGAAAAGGGGATGAAAGCTTCCATACCAGCTAGGATAACTTGAGTTATTTCATCAGCAGATTCAGAGGTATTTTGATTACTAAAACAGACATCGTTCCAAGGAAAAGAAAGATAAAACTCGCGAACATCACGCCACTTTGCAGATTTGCAGTGCCAAACCTGTCGGGGTACCTGTGGCTTCTGTATTTTGATAGCAAGTTCACAGGTTGCGGTGATAAAATTCTGGTCTGAGGAGCCCAACGGTGGTTGGACATTTACGGTGTAGAGGTCAGGATTAATTGTTAAGAATAGATTCAGCAGGTTAGCAAAGTGTTTTTGACATTCAGGGATTCTGGTAGGTTCGTCAACCTGCTGAGTAACTCCATGTCTTATAGCAAAAGACTAGCCTTCTCGTCCTTCATTGTCGTTTTTGTTAGAGTATTTCAACCAGTTGATGTTATGTACGTTGAAGTCTCCTACTATGACAATCTTTGCCGTTGGGTAGTTGGTCTGCAGAAAAAAAATTTAATTACCAAGATTTGAGAAAAGCCGTTTACATTGGTGTTCGTTAGGTGGTCTATAGAAGCAACAAATGAATTTGGTTTCTCGATCTGTGCTTAATATGAAGCATATGACATCGAAGTCCTTAGGTTTGTATATTTCTTCTCGTTGACAACATAAATCGCCTCGTATAAAAACAGTTAATCCAGAGTTATGACGAACTCGGGAGTAAAAGTCATATCTGAGTATATTCAAGTGAGCACGTTTAATGCTTAATTTCACTTCAATTACACAGCTAAAATACGAGGCTTATTTAAAGTTAGTACCGAGTTAATATTTGTGCTGATGCCTCTTATGTTGCAGTAGTCCTTCGCTGTTTATTTGGAAACAACTTGTCTGTTTATTTTGAAAACAACTTGTCTAATTCACGGAATCAGTGGTAGTTTCCCTAACCATCAGCTTATATTACTAGACAGGTAAATAATATCCATGTTCCCATTCCCTATAGTGATTTTGTCCGGGATTCATTCGGTTACAACGACGTAAAAAGATATATCCACATTAGTTTGAAACTTAGAAATGTTCCGAGTTTTCCAAATTTGTTCAAATCATAGTTACTCAAAAAAGCATTTTATTCAATTGACGAGTTTTTTGAAACAAATTATATGCAAAACCAAGTTTGTGCCCTTATAATAAATATTACCTTATTACCGATTAACTTGCATTTGTGATTTATTATATCAATCGATTATTTTTTTTTGTGTTTATGTACATTCATATTGTGTGCATTTTCACATTAGAATTTTATGTAGATTTATTTAAATGTTTGGGATTAACATTTTTCATTGCTATACTTTGTCAATAAGAATTGTATACATGTATTGATTCTTCGACAATAAAGTATATCATCATTATTTGCATGTCATCATAGCTTAAATGATTTTCGTTTTCATACTTAATTTCTGCCTGTTTTTAAGATATTTCTCGCAATTTTGAAAACCAAATGGCAATATATTTGCAATTTAGGATAATTTTAAATGGAGCGCTAATAATGTTTTCCATGAATTTCAGTTTAACATATTATGCACAAAAATTAATTATTAGCACTGTCACGAACTTCTTCTCGAATAAATATGTTCGTTTTCAAATAGAGGTTAACTGGTGCGTCAAGTTGTAAAAAAAGTCTGCCATTTACATCTTCATTGAACATAAAATACTTTCCAGTTGGCTTTTTGACTATTTTTAGAACTTCTGCAAGCCTCAAATCACAATTTACACATAATTTGGTGTTTTCTTCAATATTCTGATCAAATAATTTCGATGGAGAACTGCTAAGTCTCTTCTTTTTCTGTCCATATTTACACCTTGATTGGACTTACGCTCTAATCTGGATAATAATGTGCAACTTCTAGCTGCTAACACAGCATTGCACACATAACAATTAATCATTTTGAACACTTAAGTTTTTTAAAATAATTAAAAACTACTGCGCTTAAAACAGAAATATTTTAGTTACAACACCTCTCAACACCAGTCACAGCTTATTTTTTAAATTTGTCGAATTATATGTTTATTCCGTAACAATTATTGTATATTATGATGGTGTATTAAGTGATAAGTTGATCATTAGAAATCAATGACATTTTTTATTTATACTCTATACATACAGGCTAGAATCAAACATATGTTATATATTTATTTATATTTGCATTAGAATTTAAATATTAAAATCTCAATCGCAATACAAAATTTTGAATGTTTAATAAATGCCAAGTTTTGATACAATTATCATATTTTTAATTCATCTTATAATTGTTCATAATTCTTATTTAATTATAGTGAATAAATGTATGAAATAGTAATTAACTTTTATTTACCCACCATATCGAACATCAGCACTACCTTGGCAGAAGTCAAATTTCATCACCGTGATATTCGTAAAATCCTTAAAGAACTAGGACCAGACGGAACACCTACGATCGTGTTAAAGAACTGCGCCAACGAACTAACACTCGTTTTTCCCAAGCTTTTTCCTCTGTCTTACGGAAAAGGGATTTACCCATCTTCTTGGAAAGTAGCTCGAATGCAACCTGTTCCAAAAAAAGGTAAGAAAACCACGCCCTCAAACTATCGCCCTATTGTCTTGCTTCCAATAATCTCAAAAGTCATGGAACATGTAGTCAATCAGCAACTACTCAAGTACCTCGAGAACAACAGAATAATCAGCGAGATCGAAAGGAGTATATTGGCCTAATCAGTAGGGCAATTGAGAACTACGGAGAGTCTCGAGCGATCGCGTTGGATATTTCGAAGGCATTCGACAGAGTTTGGCATGACGGACTACTTAACAAACTGCAGTCCTTCGGACTGCCAGCCTCTCTTTGCAGCTGGCTTGCCAGTTTCCTTAAGAACCGATCTCTGCACGTTGCAGTTGATGAACACATCTCAGACACATTCACCATCAACGCGGGCGTACCTTAGGGCGCAATACTTTCACCAATTCTGTTCCTCATCTATATTAATGACCTGTTGATCCAAACGAATAATCCTGTTTACAGTTTTAAAGATGACAGTACCCCCCCAATGCAACCTACATACTTATTGAAATCAGCAAAATGGGCCCAATACCAAAGGCTATAGTTGTGGTTGAGATTCTAAAATTGCCAAATTGTAAACAGTAATCCATTCATTTTTTATGCAGTTATCCTGTTTATAATTTTGCAGATGATAGTACCCGTGACTTCCACTTTAGATTAGAAAAACCTTTACCAGCAACTGAGATTTATCACCACAGACAGGAGCAGATAACAGCAATTAATCATGACCTGGAGAAAGTTCAAACTTAGGGCGATAGAAATTTCGTTCAGTTCAATGCAGCAAAGACCCAAGCAGCTACATTTACCAAGAGGGCCAATACGGTGGGCCCTGACATTATTATGACAGGGTCGACCATTCCTTCATCCTCGTCAATCGGACTGCTGGGTGTCTCGGTCAACAGCAATATGTCCTGGCATGACCACGTTGCTAACAGCGCAAAATCAGCCTCCCAGAAGCTTGGTGCGCTATTTCGCAACAAAAAACTGTATACACCGCAACAGTTGCTCTTGCTCTACAAAGCGCGAATAAGACCGTGCTTAGAATATTGCTCACACATCTGAGGTGCCGCACCAAAGCACACCCTAAAGCTGCTGGATTCCATTCAGAAGAGAGCTGTGGGTTTCGTCGGCGACCCGGAGTTGACTCGCAATCTGGATAGTCTGGAACACCGCAGACATGTGGCCGAGATGTCACTGTTTCACAGATACTCTCACGGCAGATGTCCCCAGGATTTGGCCCGCTTCATCCCGCCGCTGGCAACGCCTGTAAACAGTCACGACAGACGGCAAGAGCGCACCAGTTCATCGTGCACCTGGAAATATCTAGAACATCGCTTTACAAGAACTCCTTTGTCTGGTGCACTGCATCACTGTGGAACTCACTCCCAGGCAGAGCTGGGCAGTACCCGGGTAAAAATACTTAAAAATGTACTAGGGTAAATTTTTTGAGTACCCGATACCCGGTACTCAGTACATTAGAATTCGGTACCCGGTTCCTCAAATACTCTCTATTAGTACCCGATACCCGCATCACATATTCGAGTACATTATTCTCGGGTATTTAAACAAGATTGATCTTGTCTGAATTTGCCGAGTTTGTTGTAATCGGTTTATTAGTTATGGTGCAATTACACGACAACGTTCGGCGGACGAAATCACCACTACAAGTAACAGTGAGAACAACAGGTTGTGTGTTGAACTGGAACACGGACATTGATCGTATCGTATTCGTAAATCGTATATTTGTTGCTTTTTGAGGTTAAAGGCGTTATTATATTAAGAGATTTATCTAAACTGGTCTAGTGGTCGCGTCGTGTCAAAAAAGAACGGGACAGCTACTTTTTGCATTAGTTTTAATTGTATGTATCTTTAAAACTAAGTCACCGATTTTAATGAATTTTCGAAAATTTGGAAAGCTGCTAGGGTTGCCAAGCGTCTCGCTTTTAGCGGGATTGCCCGCTTTTAATTCCCAACGTCCCGCGCCTCTTGCTTTAACACTAGACGTTTTGCAGGAAGAGGATTGTGTCTATTATAGATACTTACTGCCGAGTCTTCTTTCTTTAAGACATAAATGGGAAAAATGAAAGCTCCAGTGTATGAGTTCCAATGGTAAATTAATTTTAAGAGCATGTATGGATAGCTTAAATAGAAGGTTTTCCGACATACTTAATTTGACGTCTGAGCCTGCAATTATTTCTGCAGTTGTTCATCCCAAATTTAAGTTGCGATGGTTTAATGTTTAAAAAACCCCAAAATATTCTATGGACGCTATAAAGAAGTTGGTAATCAGAGCCGCGGAACAACTCATATTTATTGACGATGATGATAGCGAATATGGAGGTTCTAGCGATACAACACCTGATTACTTCTTTGATTTTAATGAATCCGAATCTGAAACATCTAAGCACATTATGTTTATGAATACCTCTCAACCTGCCACTGAAAAGGAAGCAGTGAAAACATCAAAAATTGAGCTACAGCTATACAATTTGATGACAAAAGGAGCGGAATAAATAACTTGAACGATTACCAAATAATAAAAAAATATATTTTTGAGGTATAATACTTGTTTACCTTCGACTGCACCGCACCAGTGGAGCGATTATTTTCTTTTGCGTCAATATTGAACAGTCCACGGCGAAATGCTCTCAGCGATTCGAGTTTTGAGAAATTGATGATAATGAAGGCCAATAAAGTAACGCAATAAGATATCACTTATCAGCTGGTATTTTTAAGAATCTCTTTTTGTTTTGTTTTTCAGCTATTCTATAATATTATAAACTATTTTTCTAAAATATTTTGTTTATTTTGCTTTGCATAACCCAAACATAGATTTTAGGCAAATTTACTTTAAAAGTACCCGGATAGTTCGGGTACTTATACTCTGGGTACTGTAGTCCGAGTACTTTTTAGGAAGTAAAGTACTCTGTACTCGTTCCTTAATTATCACATGTACCCGGTACCCGGTTCTCGAGTACATTTTTGCAGTACCCGGCACAGCTCTGCTCCCAGGACATCTGTTTCCCCCTAATTACAACCTACAACTATTCAAGAACCGTGTCAATAAAGATCTTCGCACACACACCGCTCGTCGAGCGTCATAGGCGTGCCTTTAGTGTATGTGCCACTTCTATAAAAAAAAAGTTTAAAAAAATCTGGGTTATTTACTTTTTTAATACACTCCATAATATAGAAGCTTGACCTGTTTTTAATTGTAATAAATAGCTTATACCTTTCAAAAAAGTGCTAATGATTGATTTAATAATTATTAACATTATAATAATAATACGAATAATTTTCAAATTGTCTTCACTTATTAGATACACCCTATACTTGAGTAATGGTTGTAAATAAAACGTAAATCCCTTACAATGTCACCTTAGTGTATTATATTAATTAACTGTAAAAATTATTTTAATTTTTTATTTTTAATTACAATAATATATACCGTAGAGTCGTGTCACTTTGCCATTCAAGGTGGCTGCCATAATTCATAATTTAATATTAAAAATTTAGTCGTAACAGACACCTAACTGAGTTTGTAGGAACTCTAACCTAAAACGCTGTTTGAACGCGTTGCAAGTAGATAGAGACGTCAGTCTAGCTTTAAAGCGGTTATGTGCATGTGCTTTTTATGAGGTAAGAATTTCCGACTTTTTTTTATTTACGAATTAGTAAGAATTGTAAAGCTAATATGGATAATATAACATGCAAATTAATTTTTTTGCAAGAATGTACCTTTAATCAGAAACACTTCTTCAGGATTTCAACTTAAAATATTTAAAACTGTATGATATTTTGATAGAATAAAGACATTGAAAGGTGTCTTTGCCAAATAAAATGTTTTCTTATTTTTTTGTCCTAGAATCAGAAATGGGTCGAATCAACAAGAAAAAGCTAAGCTGCAGAAATTATAGAAATTATTTTGATAAGAAGCTTCATGAAGCTATTACTAAGGTTAGAAATGGAAGTATCAGTTAGAAGGAAGCTTCCAATATTTACAATATTCCTCGCACAACGCTGTGGAATAAAATTCACCACAGACATTTAAACAAACCTGGTGGTCCAATGACACTTACTGAATTAGAAGAACGTCACATAGTAGATGTTTTAATAGCATCTGCAGAATATGGCAGCCCGATGACAAACCTGGAATTCTTGGACGAGATTGGTGTCTCAACTTGATAGATTGGAATAAGGACAAGCTGACTAAAAGAAGTTGTCAGAACATAAAAGGTGTTCGAGCGCAAAAAAAACTGAAGAGGCACTTGAAGCATATTTTGAGAATTTAAGTGTCAGCTTAGAATCTGTCCCGTCAGAAAATGTGCTGAATTACGACGAGACAAACCTGTCTGATGACCCAGGGTCTAAAAAGCGCATTTTTAAAAGAGGAACTAAACATCCAGAGCGAGTAATGAATGTGTCGAAATCAGCAACATCAGCTATGTTCGCGATCACAGGAAACTGAAAAAGTTTACCACCCTATGTCGTTTACAAAGCCGAGAGAATGTACGATCAGGTGGGCCCATTAATGAAAGGTATAACAGAAGTAAGTGAGTATGGTTTGTCTTGCCCTGGGCGGAGAAAAAAATAGGACCAAAGGTAATGATAGGGGACAATTTAAGTTGCCATTTAAATGTGAACATAGTTGTTGCTTGCCAAAGAAACAACATTACATGTGTTTTTCTTGCACGAACACAACCGCTCGGCGTTGGTTATTATGGTCCGTTAAAAAGAAAATGGAAAGCATTACTGACTGAGTATAAAATGCAAAATCCCAGCGAAAAAACAGTCACTAAGTCTACATTTCCATGCCTTTTGAAAATTCTTTGTGATCAATTACGCCTGACCAATAAAAAAGACTATTCAAAATTCTTTTAGAGCTACTGGAATCATTCCATTGAGCAAAAATGAGGTCTTGAAAAGACTGCCTAATCAGAGAACAGAAAAAAATTAACTTCTCTTCTGCATTACCTGAAGAATTTAGAACACCAACTCAGAAAACAACGGGAAGAAAAAAATGCTGAATGTAGAACCGGGGAGCATAATCTGTCGTTTATGAAAATATAGAAGAATTGACGCCTAAGAAGTTGCCTAAAAAAATGAAAATCCAGAAAAAAGTTGTTAATGACATCGTTGAATATGAAAAAGGTAGAGAAGTCAGTGATGATTTACCATATTCACCTATATTCATAACCAAAAAGATGCCCAGGATCAAAGTTGGCAAGATCTAGGTCAAATTCAATCTACTTCGGGGCTTCCAGTTTATTCTAAAAATTACTCCAGAGAGGTAGGTATGATTGAGGATTCCACAGAGATAGATATGCTGAAAAATACTTCGGAAATTATGTATGATACAGACGATGATGTACCACAAAGAAAAAAAAATTAAAACACAAGATTTTGTTATTGTTGTTTTTAGAACAAAAAAAACTATAAAACATTTTGTTGCACAAATAATAGAATTTCATCAATTTGAGCCAGTGGTAAAATTTATGCGAAAAAAAAAGGATGGTTTCATAATTCCTTCAGTTGAAGACGTAGCCGCTGTCAATGAGGAATATATTTTAAATGTTCTATCATTGCCTTCAATATTGAGAGGTCACCACTACTTCAATGAAAAAGATTTGATGAATTACAATTTTTAACTTTAACACTTTAACATATTTTTCTACTTTAGTTTTTCTATTTAAACACCTGTCTTTTAACATAAGGTTTTATTTAAGAGTTTAAGTTTATTTTTGCTATAAATATTTTTTCACTCTTAGTTAAGTTAGTTGACAGGTAAGGTTAAATTTTCCTTTTTCAGTGAGACCTTAAATCTTAATTAGCTTGTAATTATTTCTGACAATACAAATAAAACGAAATGACTGTTTTTAGGATTAGGTTGCTAACGTTTTTGTATATTTCAATAAAAAATTCACAGTCCTTCACAAAGATGCGACCGGGGGGACATTGAAAATGCTGAAGCAGAATGCAATGCTTATTACATTTGAGATCTGAGAAAACTAATAATTGTGCGGAAATATATAGTTGATAGAAGTTTGGGTGAGATTAGGTTAGATTACGTAAGTTTAGTTTACCAAAATATACCAAATAAATGTATATTACTTCACGTCTCGTTCTTTTTTACAATTTAAAACGTTATAAGTGTGGTTGTAAAAAGCAAAATACCATTTGCATTCGATTCGTCTCACATTCCTCGATCTAACGATATGAAACGCGACTAGTCTGTCGTGAGAAATTAAAAGTCACCCACCCTTAACAGAATCTAATGTAAAAAATGACTTTTAGCAGGTTACGCAAGTTTAGTTTGCCAAAATATACCACATAAATACATATTACCTCAAGTTACGTTCGTTTTTACTATTTATAACATTAGTGGTGGTTGTAAAAACTGCATTCGATTCGTCTCTCAATCCCCGTTCTAAAGCGGTTAGTTTCACTTAGTATCAACTCATTTTAGTCATTTGAGTCAGTTCCAATACGTTATAATCAATTTTAATAAATTTGGTTAGTCGTCTAATCAATTTTCGATTAGCTTCTCTTAGTCGCAACTTTTTTTACTTATTTGAGCCGGTTCGGTTACGTTATAATAAATTTTAATAGATATGGTAACTTTTGGTTAGTCGTCCAATCAAATTTCTGATACTTTCCGTTAGTCTTAACTTATTTTAGTCATTTGAACCGGTTCTGATACGTTTTAATTAATTTTAATGTGTTTGGTTAGTTTGGGTTAGTTCTTCAATCAACTTTCTGTTAGTTTCACTTAGTCTCAAATTATTTTATTTTCTCATTCGATTGAGTCGGTTCCGATCCGTTATTATAAATTTTATTAGATTTGGTTAGTTTTGGTTAGTCATCTACTCAACTTTCAGTTAATTTCACTTAGTATCAGCTTATTTTAGTCATTTGAACCGGTTACGATACGTTATAATCAATTTTAATAGATTATATTATTTTTGGTTAGTCGTCTAATCAACTTTCGGTTAGTTTCCCTTAGTCTTAACTTATTTTAGTCATTTGAAACGGTTCCGATACGTTATAATCAATTTTAATGGATTTGGTTTGTTTTGGTTAGTCGTTCAATTAACTTTCGGTTAGTTTCGCTTAGTCTCAAATTATTTTATTCATTTGAGTCGGTTTCGATACGTTATAATCAATTTTGTTATATTTGGCTAGTTTTGGTAAGTCGTCGAATCAACTTTCGGTTCATTTCACATAGTATCAACTTATTTTAGTCATTAAGTCCGGTTACGATTCGTTAAGATCAATTCTAATGGATTAGGTTATTTTTGGTTTGCCGTCGAATCAACTTTCATTTAGCTTCACTTAGTCTCAACTTATTTTAGTTATTTAAGTCGGTTCGAATGCGTTAAAATCAATTTTAATAGATTTGGTTAGTTTTGGTTAGTCGTCTAATCAGTTTTCGGGTAGTTCCACTTAGTCTCAACTTATTTTACTTATTTGAGCCGGATCCGATACGTTGTAATCAATTTTTATAGATTTGATTAGTTCTGGTTAATCTTAAAATCAACTTTCGGTTAGTTTCTCATAGTTTTAACTTATTTTAGTTATTTGAACCGGTTCCGATACGTTATAATAAATTTTAATGGGTTTCGTTAGTTTTGGTTAGTCGTCAAGCAACTTCCAGTCAGTTTTACTTAGTCTGAAATTATTTTACTTATTTGAGCCGGTTCCGATATGTTGTAACCAATTTCAATAGATTTGGTTAGTCGTCCAATCAACTTTCGGCTAGTTTCACTTAGTCTCATCTTATTTTACTTATTTACGTCGGTTTCGATACACTATATAAATTTTAATATATATGTTTAGATTTGGTTAATCGTCCAATCACCTTTCGGTTAGTTTCACTTAGTCTCAACATATTTTAGTCAACTATGATTAATTTTAATAGATTTGGATATTTTTGGTTAGTCGTCCAATCAAGTTTCGGTCAGTTTCACTTGTTACATAACAATTTAGCACGAATATGTAACAGATAGAAGTCGAATAAAGTCAATGATTCCACCCTTAATACCTTCCGACTAATTTCTTATTTCGGCGTAAATATACCTTAAAAGTATTGTTGGCTGCCTACGGACGAGTGTAATATCGAAATGTTTAATGAAAAGGGTTATTCTTGCAACGTTGCCAGATGTTTAATTGGCAAAGTGGTCGCCCTGTAATTTTTACTTGGTTGCTATTTAGGCCAACAGGAATATACATAATTAATTGATGTGCTATCGTCAGTTTTGTTTAAACGACTGTTTTTTTCGCTTTCGCGTTAAAAATACGCAGTCAAGATATGTTTATTAAATGCGTACGTTCCCTAATTTGACAACGTCGCTCGAACTGGTTCGCAGTATTTAATATATGGTTTAATATAGGAAAAAAACCGACTGGAGCTAAAGGTACATTTATGATCGAATCGACTGAATGCGTTGAACAGACTGGATGATAGAAATTGTAAATGACGCCGGCCGGAACGAGATATTTGCTGGTTGTCTGGTCATTGTCGATGATGGATTTATCGTTGGATTTCTTTGTTCTGCCAGCAATGTATAATATCATACAGCCTTAGATACGTTTCATTGCATATTGTAGATGTTAGTAAATTTGGCGACATCGGCTGCTGTAGTTTGCGTATGATTACAGGACAGTGTGGAACGGGCTTATGGTTCGAGTTTTTTTTCCTAGCTTTTTAACATCGAATTTCACAAGCTAGTTAGTCGTTTTAGCTTGATATCGTCCTCTTTCTTCGGCAAGCCTTCTTATGAGGTAGTGCGTATATATGTCTGATAAAAGTTTAAGAATTTTTAATTCACCCTGAGGGGAATATTACTTTTTCGGGCGATAGAGAGTGGCGTAGTTTATGGCTTGACTGTGGATGGGTTGGATTTTGCCTAAAGTCAAGATTTTGGATTAGTAACTCGCCACGTGCAGTGTATTCTGGAACAAAGTACGCCGTCTCCTTCTTCGAGGAATGTCTGTAGAAGAGAGCGTTTGCTCCCAATTCGTCATTACCATCGAAAAACCCTAAGTAGTTAGGTAAATAAATATACATATCTTATATTTTGTACATACTCATTTATTTTCTGTACAGAGGGGATTTATTTTATCAGAGTAGAAGTAATTTCATTATAGTTTTTTTAACGGGTCTCAGAGGGGATTGAAATACTGCACAATATTGCTATATAGAGAGTGTTACTTTTGAAAATTTATTAATTCTTGCACGTATATCATGCAATATTATCACACAAAAGATAATTTAGGCCTGGAACAGGCAAAGCATGATTTATTTACACTCATTATTTTTACAAGAAGTGATACTCTAGGGAAAATAAGCGTATTAAATAATAGTTCATGATATAGTTCTCGTATCATATTGCAGTCGAACACTCATAGCAGATTCTTTGTCTTTATGGGCACCCGTATTGTATAAAAGGGTATAATAATGTATAAAATTGAATATAATCTTTGATAAATTTCATTTCTGCTTTAAATTTTGCTTATAAGAACTTGTAAAGTCGTACATAAGCTTTGTAAATTTAGATTTCATATTAACGACATAAATGGACAAGCTTTGTTCTTGCCTGGGGGTCTAAACTCTTGAAATAGCAAACAGTGGTTATATTATTAGTCATTTTTTCTTAGTATTTGATGTCTATCACCTGTAGGGTGATATGATATTGGTTATATTATGACCTTCGCATTTTGGAAGACGACTAATATTATTATTTTTAAATACTCAATGAATTGGGGGTGTTCTGAAAAAGGAGCTGCTTGAAATTGTAGTAAGTGAATGCATACTTAGCGCTTGTTCTCTTTCAGGGTTTTTTTTTCTTTGTACGGGAGCCAGTTTTCCGGGGAGTCATTTTACTGGGAGCCATTTCTATCCGGAGCCAGTTTATTGGAGCTTTTGTTTTGGCTGGAGCTGTTTTGCTTGGAGTTGTGTATCTGGAGCAAGCTATTGTTGTTTGGAGCGAGCTTTGCTTGGAGAGAGATTAAGTAGCTAACCAAGTAGCTACCAGTCAATACGGTTGGTTGTGTTTTATTGGTACTAACTGTAGCCATAAAGGTATGGCATTACCTCAGTTGCCACTGATAGTTTATGGTCCCAAGGTGCACAGCTGAAGTCCGCGTGCAGAAGGCCGTAGGTGACATCGGCGAAGATCAGTTAAGATAAGTTTAGGTTATAATTTGTGATCTTTTCGGCATAATGTTGTTGGCGTGTTATTAGTATTTTCCAGCGTGTAGTAAATTGCGTGTTTTTATTTCTTTCTGCGAAGTGTTGATATTATTTTTGTTGGAACTTATTAGGTGTAAGCAAAGCTTACCAATGCGTATATAAATAACTGCGATATTTACTAGTGTGATCCAATTATTGCTCATAGTTTTTTTGCCTTATTTCAACATTCTTACACTTTAATTCATATTGTGGTAAATGATAAACATTGTTGTTCTGATTGACTAAATAACTGATTATAGTAATTTTACATACCGTATCTCATAAACTGAAATTTTAAGGTTTATTTATGTACAACTGCGACACGTATACCATGGTACACGCGCAACGGAGTTAATAATAATAAGTATTATCCTGATAACTTTAAATTATTAGTTGATGTGACGATAGATACCTTATGCATATTGCGCTTATTTTAATTAGTTGGAATTGTTTTTTTTATCTTCGGTAACCATTTATTACGTCATACTGTTACATCTGATATGATCTAGTTCAATATTTGTGAGCATATATCAAGTTATTAAGTGTTTCCAATTGAGATAATTTACCTTTTGTTATATGTTTATATCATTTTGTTTATTGAAAGAAATAGGACAACACGTTGTCGTCTAACATAATGAACGCCAATAAATTTAAACCTGCACGAACGTGACCGCCGTAGCGGATAATCGTCGATTTTGGATCGCCCTTATGGATTCTTAAGACCGAGGATCTTCCTGTTTGGATCTGCGGATTTGGATACTTCAAACTGGTGGCGCCCTGGTCAAGAGTAAGTAATTGACCCACTCCCACGCCGACGAGCAAGTCGGAGCACACATGTTGCGCTGGCCGCATCCTTAAGGGTAGGTATCATCTAATTCATTATATCTCGCTAACACAGTTAAAAGGGTTTTACGCGCACAACACACTCAATGTCAACTTACTTTAGTCATTTGAAGCGTTTTCGATACGTTATAGACAATTTTACTAGATTGGGTTAGTTTTGGTTAGTCGTCAATTCAAATTTCGGTTAGTGTCACTTAATATCAACTTATTTTAGTCATTTGAACCGGTTACGATACGTTATAATCAATTTTAATAGATTGATTATTCTTGGTTAATCGTCGGATAAACTTTCGGGTAGTTTCACTTAGACCCACCTTATTTTATTAATTTGAGATGGTTCCGATACGTTATAATCAATTTTAATAGATTTGGTTAGTATTGATTAGTCTACAAATCAACTTTCGGTTAGATTCACTTAATATCAACTTATTTTAATCATTTAAACCAGTTACGATACGTTATAATCAATTTTAATAGATTTGGTTAGTCTTGGTTAATCGTCGAATCAACTTTCGGGTAGTTTCACTTAGTCCCAACTTATTTCAGTCATTTGAGTCAGTTGCAATACGTTATAATCAATTTTAATAAATTTGGTAAGTATTGCATAATCGTGGAATTAACTTCCAGTAGTTAGTTTCACTTTGTCTCAACTTATTTTACTTATTTGAGCCGGTTCCGATACGTTACAATCAGTTTTAATAGATTTGGTTAGTTTTGGTTAGTCGTCTAATCAACTTTCGATTAGTTTCTCTTAGTCTCAAGTTATTTTAGTTATTTGAGTCGGTTCCGATACATTATAATCAATTTTAATAGATTTGGTTAGTTCTGGTAAGTCGTCTAATCAGCTTTCGGTTTGTTTCTCGCTGTTTCAACTTATTTTACTTATTTGAGCTGGTTCTGATACGTTGTAATCAATTTTAATAGATTTGCTTAGTCGTCTAATCAGTTTTCGGTTAGTTTCACTTAGCCTCAACTTATTTTAGTCATATGAGTTGGTTCCGACAAGTTATAATTAAGTTTAATAAATTTGCTTACTTTTGGTTAGTCGTCTAGTCAACTTCTGGTTAGTTTCACTTAGTCTCTACTTATTTTAGTCATTTCAGTCGGTTTTGATACGTTATAATCAATTTTATTAGATTCGGTTAGTTTGGGTTAGTCGTCTAATCAACTTTTGGTTTGTTTCACTTAGTCTCAACTTATTTCACTTATATGAGCTGGTTCTGATACGTTATAATCAATTTTAATAGATTTGGTTAATTTTGGTTAGTCGTCTAATCAACTTGCGGTTAGTTTCCCCTTGCTTGCTTGCTAGATCTGTGATTAGTTTCACTTAGTTTCAACCTATTTGAGTCGGATCCGATACCTTATAATCAAGTTTAATAAATTTGGTTAGTTTTGGTTAGTTGTCTAATCAACTTCCGGTTAGTTTCACTTAGTTTCACGTTATTTTACTTACTTGAGCCGGTTCCGATACGTTATAATCAACTATGCATAAACCGTGTCGTGAAGTCACTAAAATTTTCCTGGTCGTGATGCGACCTTGGAAACTCACTGTCAAGAAACCAAAGTATTCATGTGGACCGGCTCCGATACGTTATAGTCAAATATAATATTTCTGGTTAGTTTTCGTTAGTCGCCAAAATTCGGTTCGTTTTGATTAGTTTTAACTTTGTGTAACCTATATCGATACATTTTAGCCCGTTTTCGTGCTTTTGGTTACTTGTGCTTATTTTTGGTTAGTCATTCAATCAACTTTCCGATATGTCATAACCAATTTTAATGTTTTTGGATAATTTTGGTTGGTCACCAAAATTCGGTTAATTTGTGTTATTTTTAACTTACTAAAATATTTTTAATCTGTTTCGATACGGTTTAGCCATATTTGGTGCTTTTGGTTAGTTTAGGTTAGATTGGGTTCGGTTGGGTTAGATAGTCGTAGTGGGTAGTCGTTCAATCAATATTCAGTTAATTTCAGCTAGTTTTTAGTCATTTAAATCGGCGCCGATACGTTATAATATCATGTTTTTGGGTAGCTTTGGTTAGTCGCCAAAATTCGGTTCGTTTTGGTTAGTTTAAAATACTTTTATATTTTTAATCTGTTCCGATACGTTTTAGCCTTTTTTTGGAGCTTTTAGTTACTTTCGGATAGTTTCAGTGAGTTCCAATTTATTTTAGTAAATTTGAACCGGAACCGATAGGTTATAACCAATTTTAATTTTTATGGTTAGGTTTGGTTATTCGCCAAATTTCGGTTACTTTGAGTTAGTTTTTACTTACTTCTATTTTTTTAATTTGTTCCGATTAATTTTAACCCTTTTTGTGCTTTTGGATACTTTTAGTTAGTTTGGGTTAGGCGTTCAACAACTTTCGGTCAGTTTCAGTTAGCCTTAATTTATTTTTGTCATTTGAACCGATTCCGTCCTCAGAAACAGACTAACACGATCTCTCACGTATATTACGTGATGCCAAATGTAGCATGCACTTTTTCGTGATTTGATACCCCATAATAGGAAAACAAAAACATTTTCAATGTTACAAAATTGAAAAAAATTGTCCCTCTTTTTCATTTCCTTTAAAAATAATAGTACAATATGCTTTATAGAAATCATTCCAGTGGCAAAGTCGCTTATATTCATAAATGAATATTTTCGGTGTGTTGGCAGTGTCATCAATTTGAAGGAGACTTTGTCAAATTTTTGATTAAAAAAATATATTTTTTCTAGAAGTTTTTTATTCATTATGTCCACAGAAAGTGATAGAAAAAAACATCAAAATAATACAACATAGTTTCAAATGTAGTCATTGGCATTAAATGTGAAAAGGATATTATCAAAAACTTGCCAAAGCTGTGGCAAAATAACACGACACTAAGGTTCGCGATAAATGAATGTCTACACTTTCAAGCTCACTTTCTATCTTCACCCTATAGAGCGCAATGGTAAAACTCTTCTTCTGGTAGGATCGACAACTTATCCAAAAATCAAGGTTTTATACTGATGGTCTTTTCCTTTTGTTAGTTACTATATTAAAACGATTAAATGCGGCATGGTTAAACCGACCCTGCCTAGTTTTAAAAAAAATTTCTTATAGTTTGGGTTATCAGAAACTTGAACTATTACAACAATATAAGCGCATACATGCGCGCATAAGGTGCCACCGGTCCGATAACATCTGATTCTGATGTAAGTACACTTGCATAATAATATGCACTTACAAAAACAGATTTATTCATGGACAGATTTTGAAACTGATTATGGTGTGACCTTAGTTAATAGTCTATTGTTTTTTCGATAATCTTAGACAGCGTATGATGTTCTTAGTTGGTTCGATTCTAGGGATATTTACCTTTGGAGAAATTCAAATAGCATAATATGCCTAATAGTGAAAAATATGACTTCAATATGCATTTTTATAAAATATGTGCCGAGAAGTGAGTGAAAAAAGCATATTTAAGTTGATTTGATCACTACCGCCGTACAACACATCTCATCTTTTTAATAAATATATTCGTAAATAATTCCCAAACACATTTAAAATTAAGTGTGATTTATATCTGAATTTTAACTTGAGTTACTAGAATTAAGAAGTTCGGGATGTATCGGCCAAAAAATGGAAAAAACCGAAAGTGACTAAAAACATTTTTTTTATCAAAAGAAGTAAGTTTTTGATTTTTTTTTGTTAAATTAATAGTTAAGCAGTTTATAATATTTACTGTGAGCCGGTGTTGTAGTTTTTCGAAACTTGATAAGAGCTCTCGCCTTGATTGTTTGCATATGTCCGACGTGCCTCGATTTCGGGTTTGTATTTGTAGGGCGTGAATTAAAAAACATACCCAATGCTCTTATCGAAAAGGTTTATGTCTATAAGAGATATATAAAAACTAGAGAAGATATTTAAAAATTCACTCTACAGAAAGATATTAGACGTGCTTTATTTGATTATACTACCACCCACTCAATGAACGCGTCACTCAAATATGGAAGCGAAATTTTTCGTTTCAAGCCATCAGTTATTTTTTCTATTAACATACAATTTCGGCATATCAGCTATAGCAACATTTATCGGAATAACAAACGAACACTTACCGTAAGATATACAGCTGATAATAACTACGAAGAATGTCTTGAGTTGTTCATTCACTCGCTGCACTAGCATGTTAATATTGTAATAAAACACCTGAAGGTGTTTTATCACTCCCGATAATTACACTCTCCTCTTGTACCCACTCATTTATTTTTATCTCAGGTCCTGCAGTGTACCTATTTTATACACCTAGACGCCCCCACCCTTCGGGTGTGATTTATCTCACTTTGAACATTCAGTAGTTAGTATGCATTTATAACAGTTCACTATTTTCGTTTTCACTTAACAAGAGTAATTTTAATACAGTGAAACTACAATTTTAGGCAAAAACATTAAGATATAACATTTAAAGAAAGTGCAATCGATTTTGCTCCAGAAGTCAGGGTGTTATGGGCTAAACGGCGCAGCGCTTTCAGTGGGAAGAGGAGAAGCAGTCCAGTTAAGGATTCTGCGCCACACCGGCCCACGCAATATTACGAAGGATCCAGGGTCGTATAACAAAAAAATTAGCGATTCATTGTAGCGTGACAGCTTCTTGCATTACGGTTCTTTCGGTTAAAATTTTGTGCAGACTACTTAAATTGTATATTCCTTTGCCTGCATGTGCCTCAGAACTTTTAACATAACTTTTAACGGATTCTCCCGGTTAATACAATATATATTTACACATGTTTTGACTATATTATGTTCAAGATGAAGCAAACTGATCATTCCATCCTAAGATTTCGCTCATAAATGATTATCAAGTAATAAATTAACCATAATGACAATTATTTTCATAGCTAAAAAGGTTTGGAAATAGATTAAGGGTGTTGCTTGATGATAAGCCGCAATTCCAAGGGCGCATTCTTGAATCAAATTCAAGTAAAAAAGTTCATATAAACATGTATCCTAAAAAGTCTAGTTTTCAAAATACAGGGTGTCCAAGTTTAAAAATAAATGGTTTTTATTAATATCTCAAAGATCCTTGAGCCGATTTTGTTGAAATTTGGCACTTTTGTTTATTGTAATAAGGCGCAAACCTAGCACTAACTAGAAGATAATTATGAGGTCCAGTGGCATCTCATGGGGCAGTCTCATGAATAATATTGACAAAAAAAATTTACACCACGCACTTTTTTCGCATTAAAAAGCTAAAAATACAACTCTTTTGTCTCTTAATATATTTTCGTGTCTTACTTAATTTTCGAGGAAAAAATTAAAAACCACTTCATTGTAGGGGTTCGCGAGACTATGGTCTCGGTCTTGTCTCGGTCTCGGTCTCGAAAACGAGACCGAGACCGAGACCGAGACCTGGAAATTAGAATCGAGACCGAGACCGAGACTTACCTATCGAGACCGAGATCAAGACCGAGACCGAGGTAACGAGACTCTCGGTCTCGGTCTCGGTCTCGAAAAATATTTTTATTTGTTGAATTTTCAAAACTTATTTTTCTGTAAAAATCAAATTTTTATGTATGTTATTGGCAAATTTATGCCAATGGGGTCCAATCAACCAAAAAATTAAAAAATCGTGCAAATCCGGGTATAACGCTTGTTGATTTTAAATTGGGCTGTTTCTTTTTAAGATTCTAGAAGAAATAATATGTACATAATATGTAATTATGTAGATAACTTATTTTGAGCCATTTTCAAGCAATAAACAGCTATAAGTTTTCACATTTTTCGTAATATCTACAAGGTAATAAATCATCACGTATCCATTAAAACAACTGGACATCTGCTTCTGACACAACCGTGTCAGATTAGTATATTAAAAGATGAATGGCCACCTTTGACCATATCCCCAGCCATATCCGCTTATACAGTATATACCGTATACCTATACAGAGTGTCCCAAAATTAGTGGACGAAGCATTAGCCCTGTAGTTATTGATCAAAAATACCTTAAATTTTTTCTATAAACATATATCGGGAAACGCCCCCTACGGGAGCTAGGGCCTCTTAAAGGTGGGCCCCTAAAGATGTTTTTTCTAATTATTTCCCAAATTTTGTAGAATAGAGTTTTAAAATTTGGGAATTCCCCTAAGTAAACCAAGTTTAATATTTAGAATTCGGAAATGGAATAAGAAATAGAAAATTTTAGTCAGGTCAGGGGCTTAATATTTTGGGAGTGAATCTAAAAAATTAACGTCAACTTTTTTGTGAGCTATTTTTTTTATTTTCTTTTCAAATTTTGAAAATTTCAATATTTTTACGTAAAAAAGTGCCTCTTATTTCGTATCATTAGGACGCAGGGTTTTGAGAAAAACGGATTATAAATGTATTCCGACTGCCAAAAACGGGTGTAAATTGAATGCTATGGTTAATCAAATTTTGAAAATCTGTCATAACTTTTTCTGAAACAAGTGTTTCTACTATTTTATAATAATATGAAGTTTTGTAACGTCAAAAGGAATTTTTGGGGAATATCAAAAATTATAACCTTCATTTTACACCCGTTTTTGGCAGTCAGTATACTTTAAAATCCGTTTTTCTCAAAATCGCTGCGTCCCGAAACAAATTAAGAGGCACTTTTTTGCGAAAAAAAAATTAAAATTTTCAAAATTTGATGAAAAAATATATTAAAAGTTAGCCCAAAAAAAGTTAATTTTTAGATTCACCCCCTAAAATGTTCGCACCTGACTAAAATTTTTTACTTTTAATTCCATTTTTAAATTCAGAATATTAAAGTTAGTAGAATCTCAAAATTTTAAAACTCTATTTTACACCGTTTCGGAAATAGTTAAAGAAAACCATATTCAGGGGCCCGTTTTTAAGAGGCTCTAGCTCCCTTCCCGATATACAGGTTGTTTCATTAAGGGTGGCCACCGGCCATATCTCGCAAACTACTGGGTATAGAAATTCAGAAAAAAATTCTTATTACTAAAATGGCCAAGAGAAAATCCTGGAAATTAATTTTAAGCTTCACATTCCACCGCAAGGGGGCGCAATCACTAGGGTTAATCATAAAATTCAAGATTTTTCCGAAAATTTTCATATTAAGCTATAACTTTAATAACATCATTAGAAAGCCTGAACAATTCGGCGTAAGTTCTCTCTTAGGCTAATTGGCGTAACGATTTTAATAAGAGTGGGGGAAGCTCCTGAATGTCTAATTATTTAAATCGCTGTATCTTTTAAAAGACTTATCCGATTTTGGCAAACTCAAGCTTGTTTGAAAGATAAATGTAAGTGTTTTCAAATATCGTATCCATTGGAACCCGATAGTTTCGAATAAAATAGCTAGAGAGCGCAATTCGCAATAACAACAGTTTTTTTGATTTTGTCACGAAAATTTAAACCATATGGTATAATTTTGATATCATAATCGAAAAGTAGATTAAATTTGTAAGAAAAAACGTTAAAACCGCACTTCGATATCTTCATCCGTTTCAGAGTTATTGCCAAAAAATACTTTTTAACACTTTAATTTGAAAAAATGGTTGTTTCCCTGGTTCCGTGGCCAAGTATTCCATGGAATTTTTTGTTTAATTATATAGTTGTGTAGATTTGTCGGTTAAGCGGCACAGAACTGCTTTAGAATTAAAAACACCCCGTAAAAACCTCTAATTAGGCATGATTCTGAAGCTGATACTGTTTTAAAAAGTAAATCTAGATAACCGTAAAACAAAATCGGTAGGTTTCCATAGAGATTAATAAATTGAAATAGCTGTCAACTCCTTTAATTTTGACGTTGAGTAAAATTCTTCTTTCATTCTTTTTGAATTTCTTGTAACTTGTTTTCAAAATTTGTGCTACATCTTTCAAAAATGGCTTACACTAATGTCGAGGCTTCCGATATGCTCGCCGTATGTAGCAGTACGTTTAATGGAAACGGGAAGTCTACTACCCATTCCAGTTTCTTTGAGAAGACGTCCGGTAAGGAATGAAGATAACATTATAAACGTTCTTGCATACGTGAAAGCGAATCCGAATTTAAGAACAAGGGAAATTTCCTTAGACCTAGCAATAAGTCACTCTTCAGTGTTCCGAATTTAAAAAAAAAACTTTAAACTACATCCTTACCATGTGGTTTTGCACCAAGCTAAGCTCTATCAGAAGATGATTACGACAGGCGGCTCGACTATTGCCATTGGTTAAGAGAGATCTGTAACGAAAATCCTCAATTCCTCTCCTGAGTTTTATGGACTGACGAAGCCACTTTTACTAGTTGTGGCAGAGTTAATTTGCACAATATGCACTATTGGTCGCAAACTAATCCACATTGGATGCGCGAAGTGGATCACCAAAACAAGTGGAGTGTAAACGTGTGGTGCGGTGTTTTAGGACACAGAATTATCGGACCGTTTATTTTTGATGATCATATGGTGAGTCATATTCAAACTTTTTAGAAAATGACTTACCTATCCTTTTGGAAGATGTTCCCTATGTCTTAAGATGGTCCATGTGGTATCAACATGACGGACGCCCTGCACACTTTTCGATAAGGGTCTGTGATTTTTTAAGTGTTAGTTACCCGAATCGCTGGATT